>VSMD01054940.1:0-11981 GCA_008750895.1 Mirza zaza
TTAAAGGAAAGATTAATAAATGTTTTCCTCAGATGCTTTGCATCTCATTTTGGCAAATGTTTGAAAATAGCCTGGTTGAGTTTGAGATTTAGTTTTCCTGTACTTGCTTGATAGATGGTATTTGCAAGGTGGGCTCATGACCTGCTCACTAACTTTGACTATAAGACATGAGGGTTAGGTTTACCAGTGTTGATTTGAAAATTAGGAGTTTAACTTGAAACCTTGTTCATATACAAGATAACAGATCATAGAGGTAGGCTGGAGGGAAGGTGGATAAGTGCAAGAAGACTGCTTCAGTGTCTACACATTAGCAATTGATGGGATACTCCAGGTTATCCCATTGGCATAACTTCATTGTTAACTTGAGAAAACTGGACAAGGGTTGACCAACTGTGATTCCTTCAGAGTTGTGTGGCTGGTCATCTTTCCTGTGAAACTATTGCCATTTTAATCATTATATTCTGTTGTGGAATGGACAGCTTTGCTTTTTATTCATGGAATGCTAGACAGTAGCAGAAAATAAGATTTTAAATTGAAAATGGATCACCAAGGAGCCCTATTATCCATTTATGCACAAAACTAGTGCTGGAAAAAAAAATAAAATCAAGTGGAAAAATGCCATTGGAACCAAAGAATAGAATATGCAATTTAAAAATACATAAATTCCAACATTATTAATTTAAATGTAATCCCTATTGCTACTTTCATAATTCTGTTTCTTTGTTTTGTTTTGTTTTGTTTTGGAGACAGACTATCACTCTGTTGTCCAGGTTAGAGTGCCGTGGCATCAGCCTAGCTCACAGCAACTTCAAACTCCTGGGCTCAAGCGATCCTCCTTCCACAGCCTTCTAAGTATCTGAGACTACGGGCACATGCCACAACGCCTGGCTAATTTTTTCTATTTTTAGTGGAAATGGAGTCTTGCTCTTGCTCAGGCTGGTCTTGAACTCCTGACCCCAAGTGATCTTCTCACCTCACTTTCCCAGAGTGCTAGGATTACAGGTGTGAGCCACTGCGCCCGGCCTCTGTGAGCTCTGTATCTAAATCATTCTAAGCACATGTCTACCCTAAATCTAGAACATTTTCTTCTAGCTATTATTGCAAGCTTTAGCACCAAACTCTCTTATTTCTTCCTAATGCTTAAATTGCATAGCAGGTTGCAACCATAGTTGTTTATCACTGACAGAAGATAATTTTTGTTTATTGCCAATCAGCTAATATCCTTCCTGTAATTATAGAACTTTTTTATGCCTCTCCATGATTTTCTATTCAATCCTGTCATATTTTCAACCTCTCTCTTTATTCCCTTTCCAATCTTCAGACATTGTTACTCATTCCATCCTCAAGTGCTTCACATCATGCTTAAGGTTTGATGCCAAATTATAATAGGTAATTTAATAGTTGTAAACTGTGTACAACATAATTATCTCCTTACTCACTCATGTAAGTGTTCTGTTAACTCACTTACATATTAAATATTATACTTTTAAGCAACCACCATTCTTGGATTCCCAATTCCTATTTTCTGGAGATGGTCAATTGTATCCTCAATCCTTAACCAAGAGAATACTTTTCTGAAAATGTCCATGGCAGAAGATACATATTTACCCTATTGTAAGGGTGACCTCTTTGCATAGCATCTGAGATCTTTATCGTGCTAGAGTAGGATCTGCAGGGATGTTAGCATGGAGTTAAATTTTCTATGTCTCTCCTTCAGGAAACAACATAGGAAATAAATCAATATAGGAAATAAAAGCAGTCAGATACATAATCTTGCTTTGTGGGCAAGACAGACATTTGGATTTGAAATTGTAATGGATTCCTATTACTTTGTAGAGCAACTATTTATTTTTCCTTAGGTATCTACTATCTCAAAAGATACTTATTACTCAGAAGTACTAATACACTTTTATGGTCAAATAAGTTTGGGCAATTCTATTTAAAGAAAGTTAGATTAGTAAGCAGGGGTACCTCAGAGCATTTAATATGTTTTATGTTTTGTGAATTACCAAAACCAAAGAGTTTTCCATTGCCCTAATATTGATATTTCTTAGTACCAATAAGTTTCTTCCAAACTTCATGCCTCAGATTCTCCCTAGAACATGTTTTGGACAATGCTACTCCAGGCACCTGCAAGGAAGAGAGGGTAATTTCTATTTCATTTCTCTTTTAGCGAATGGCCTTAGTCTGTATGTAAAGATCATGTGATTTAAAAATTGCTCCAAAACACTCCAGGTACAATGCAAGGTATGTCAAATTTCAGTATTGTATCTAAATCAAATTAACTAGTCCAAACTAACCACTCAGTGAAATTAGCAAGAATCTTAATATTTATCATTATGGCTATCTTTGCCACCTTATGAGTGAACCTGAACAGAACACTGGTCAGTGGTTCTCTGCTCTTGAAGTGGTGGCTCCTTTGACAATATGCCCTTTCACTGTATCAACTCTGCCTACAGGGATCTTTGCTAAGGTTCCAGGATAGTCACAGAAGGCCACAGAGCTTCCACCTCCAAGGACTTGTCTCTTGTACAGTTACGGCTATGGCTGCCACTTTGGAACAAGCTTGGCCTCATCACCACATTGTAAGGACATCAAATCATCTTTCTCCCTCTTGTTTTGGGTCCCTCCTTTCTTTTTCTCAAAATTCCAGCCTTTGCCAGCCTTTACTTTCCCTTTGCACAATTCAGCTTAATTGTCTAGAATACAGAAACAAAGCTCCTCAAATACTCTCTTGAGTTCTTGCCTACACTAACTAATCTACCACCTACACTAACCACCAATTGTTTAATGCTGAAACATGAAAAATTTTATTAGAGAAGCTATTGTGGTCATTTTTGTCTCTTAATTCTAATTAGATTTTGTTGAAATAATTGAGAAAAGCATTGACTTAAGAAAAAGGGAATATAATTTTAGAAGGAGTGCATGCTGTTAGACTCACATCAGATAGCAGTATTATTTTGTGAGCTATACAGTAAAAAAATGACATAGTATATTGGCTGAACTTTGAGATGAGACAAATATAGAGTACCAGGAGTACTGACATTTTACCAAAAATATATGTATATATACACATATACACATAAATTTTCATGTGAACTATGGATCAGAGAATATTGATGGATAATTAATATAAGTCCATAATTGATTATATAAAAAGTCTGTATGTCAAAGTCTTGGTTGATTTGGTTTTCATAAGGAGGTTAAAAAAAAAAGGCAGAGAGGAGAATTTCTCCCTTCCCCTTCCTCCCCTTACAGCAGAACTGCACTGTGTTTATGTACCTATGGGCCCTGCCACTGTGCTACTCTCCTGGCTTCCAACTGGCTGAGAGCTTCCAAATGGCTGAGGCACACAGGCAGTGGCCACATGAGAAATGCATGTGGCCACTGCCTTTGTGCCTAATAAAAACACAGGGTGGTAGTGTAGGAGAGATAAAAATCCCTGGGGGAATGGGGTATAAATACTCCAGATCCCTCAGGCCCTAGAGAAGACAACTCTAATGGAAACATTTTCTAAGGATACCTAGTTTCCCAGCAGAATTCAGCTGCAGATACCAACGGTGGTAACCTACTTGATAATGCTCTATTGGCTGCCTTTCCTTTCCTATCTGCATCTCCACTTTTCTGTCAAATAAATACGTGGCTTGGAATCTTTGTCTCACAGCTTGCTTTCAGGAGAACCAAGCGAAGGCTGCACTCTGAATAAATTCCAACCGTGAGAGTCAGTGGGGACATTCTTCGTTTTACATGTACCTTTCAGGGACTGAAGCAGCAAGTAAAGGAGATCAGGACAGTCCCTCACTCTCCTTCAATCTGCAATTAAGAGATTCCCAATTTTTTTAAAAAAGAAGGAAGAATGAAACTATCTTAATTCTTGCCTTTTTTTCCTTGCCTCTTTTATAGCTTTGATGACCTCTGACCACTTAAGACATATTTTCTATCTAAAGCCGTTTCACTGTCTCAGTGAAATAATGTCTTTTGTGACTTCCTCTCTCAACTTTCTGTTTATCTTTTTCCAGCTCTGTAAACAGACTCTACTCAAAGAGGCCCATACTTTGTCCCAGGTGTTTGCAAATAAATGCTTATTATGTACAGATCCAACTCTCCAAGGAATAAATATAATTATCCGCCAATTTCGATGTTACCCTATAGGCTGAGGGTGTGGTTTTTAATTTGTAAATTGGTAATTTGTCATTTTTCATTTATATAAGAACCTTCTTCAGAACTTGGCCCCTGTGAGTCTTTTCTTGAGGGAAACAATCTTCTTAGTTTTTCTTCTTTTCCAGGACTATGGGAAATCTGTCTCACGAAGCCCCTTGAGAAACGGTCAGCCAGCTTCTTTTATAGTTACTTGAAATTTAGCATGGGTATAACAATCACAACAGAATAACCACTTTTTAACTTTAAGGATATTAGACAAAGTAGGAAGAATTAAAAAATAAATGTGTTTGCATGGTTTGTTCTAGTGTTAGTTTACCTGTTTCTGAATCAGTTCTTACCCATTCCATGTGAATAGAAAACTATACAAGCACTAAGCCTAAACATGTGTGCCACACATACAGCCCTCTTCCAGGAAGTTCCTCCAGCAGAAATGGCCAAGGTATGTGCCACGTGGCACCATCCCTCACCTATCCCCAGATACACTTCCTCAGCGCATTCACAGCCTGGTCTGGATGTCCTCTAGTAGAGGAGCTTTGCTCAAAAGGAATCCAAGTTATTTGTTAGACCAATCAGATTTTGTCATTGTGAGTCTCAACAGGATACAAAGAAAGAACCACTTAGCTGATAGTAGGATCACTAGACAAAGGGACAGAGTGCCTGCTAATTATACCTTAATTTAATTATGTTTTTTGTCTCAGTTCCTACACTTATGTCTGTACCTTGCCTTCTCTATAAATCAGCAGACATGTGAGTGACTGGATACTATGAGTAAGTGGATGTTTAATATGGAAAAGCATTAAAAGATAAGGTGACTAGTTGCTGGAAACAGGACTGGTAGATGCAGAGGTAGCATAGAACTAATCACAATGCTAATGGAAAATAGGTTCTCTCCCATGTCTTACTGAGGAGATTTGCTGAATAATATTACTTTAGCTTTATCTCATTTCTGAACTGAGACCTAGATGTGCCCTATTTCTGTGTTTCCCTAAAAAGAAACTGTTGTAGTGTCAGAATTCCTATCTTACTTGTTCTATGTGTATTAATACTTTCAAAATAATTTCCCTATTACTTGATATAACCCTAGTAAATTTATATTTCCCACAATCACAAGAGCTTACATGACTCACTAGTTATCATGTATTGGATACTCATCGTGTTCCAGGTATTCTTTTAGAATTTTTAAGCTCTGTTAAATATATTAACTTCCTCAATATATGAAAATACATCAACTTATTTAATTTTCACAACTACATTTCCAGATGGGAATTAATTTATATGACTTGTTTATATTTATATAGATAACAAAGAGTGGAGGAGCCAGCATTCAAAGCCAGGGCTACATAACTCCCAAGCCAAGCTTTCCTCACCAGTTACAGCCAATTACTATGATTGCTTTTCAAATTTTTCATTTCCACTTACTTGCAGTTTTTATTCTTCATCCCTCCAAAGGAAGAACATTTTAAATCCTACTTGCTATCTATAAACCGAAACATAAATTAAGGTGCTGATTATCAAGGAGAAATGAAATGAGATATTTTGCAGCATTTTGCATCACAGCATAATAGAAATTCTGGACAGATGTCAGATTACTCTTCAGTCAAGGAGGTGCTTGCTTCTGAAGTTGCTCAGTGACACTGATGCTCTCCTGTTCCTGCCAGCCACTGCTCTGAAGTAGGGCAGAATCCTCGTGACACTTCCACACTAGAACAAAATTTCTGGTGCCAAACAGATTTGTATCCTCACCTCCATTAGTTTTAGGACCTAGGATGTCCCTCCCTATAGTTAGGGCAACCTCTGGTTTGAAGTGTGTACCAGTTCTAATACAGACAATTTAATACAAATTTATATTAATTCAAAATTCAACAAGATGTTTCATATGCTTTAAGAAAGGTTCATTTAATCTGTTTTCAATGGAGGTTTCTACTTGGAAGAATGCCTTTTGTCCATTTACTAATATGCTTTTTTATTAATATTTGTTTTTATTGAATATCTGAGAGATGCCTTTTGCTTGCTAGTTTAGTAAACTATATAAAAAATATTCGTGATTAACCTAGTTTAATTGAGTTGAACTGGATTTCCCTTGTGAGAGGAATGAAGGGTGGCAGCAATGATTTTCAAAAGTAGGATTTTTTAAATGTATTTAAGAGTAGCAATTCCAACGATACTAATTTTAATTGCGACTGTACCACTCTAATTTTTTTTTTACTTTTAAATTGATATATATTTTTTTAAATAAGGAAAGAAAAACTTTAGAGGCTGAAAAATAAACTCTAGCACTGAGAAGTTTATTACCAAAAGGCGAATATGTTATGTAGCAAAGTAATTTTGGGAACTGAAGTTTCCAGAGTTGGATGGTATAAAAAAAGTGTAATGTTAACAGTGTATTCTTTCTTAGCCCAGGGAACTCATTGATATATTTTTATTAGATATATTTTATTGTGACCTTGGGTAACCTTGGCTACATCACTGCTTCTCAAGGTCTCTTTAAAAAGCAGTGTTTGTATTAGGCTGGAGTAACTCAAACCACTACCTGGAGTGGAGGGATTACAAAGAAAGGCTTCAGGAACTAGGTCATGGGGTTGTTTCCCCAATGTCTGCAGTCCACAGTAGTTATCTAGTTTAAGAATTAGACCTTTAAGCAAGATTTTATTTGAAGAAAAAGTTTCATGACTGAAGAAGGCAAACAAAAGTTTGTATGCCACTGAGATAGAATGTTCTCAGTCTTTTCTAACATTCTCTGCTCTCATAATCCATGGTGATTTTTCTTTCATAACCTGCCTTTTTATTTAGAAGGGGAAAATGTGATACTAGGACTATTCACTGAGTATTTCTTATTCAGTATTTCCATTATCCAGTGCTCGAATTTGCTAGTCCTTTTTTGTTGCTGTTTGTTTGTTTTTCTTTAAGAAGGTCTTCCATGGGAAGATAGGGTGAGGGATATATAAATGTTATGTGAATATTAATCTTTTTAAAATCATGTGAAACGGTTCAGTGATCTAATACAGAGAGAGCTTTATTATACTGATGCATTTGTGATTTGAAAGATAATTACATAAGATTAAACTCCTTTTCTCAGCCAATCAGAAAAGAGATCCCATTCATTTTTACTACCCGTAATAAACTCTATGGATGAGAAGTTATGCTATTAATCTCAAGTACAATGAAAGAAATAAAGTATTATGAATAAAATTTTTTCCTTGTGCTTCATGGGCAAAAAAAATATGGTCTCTATTTACAAGAATCATTAAAATGCTATGTTCATTATTTATAGAATAAAGCAATAGGAAAATGATAAAACAATAAGGAAATTGCATAAAGAGATGAAATGTGAATCATATTTATCTGAGAGAGGAATTAATGTTGGTAATATTTCTATAAGGAAAGAAATGCTATAGTACTCATACTAAACAGATTTGGATTTTGGCTAGATTGCTGGTTCTATACTGACGCATGAAGAGCTTGCTTTGCAGAAATAAAAATATAGCAAAAACAAAATATCATCCAACGTGCATATATTAATATTGACTACCTTCCAAAACTGTGTTCTAAGTTCTTGTCATAAGTTAATTCACTAAACTTTTACTGTAAGTCTACAGGTTTTGTACTATTATCATCTCCATGTAACAGATGAGAAAACTGAGGCCCAATGAGAGTAAGGAACTTGCTCAAGTTCCACAGCTAGAAAGTTACGGTGTGGGGAGTTTCATTTAGGCCGTACATGCTACTAAACAATGCTTTAAGCTGTTGCCTCCAAATTCTACTTCTCATCATTGCCACAAACATATCTCCAATTATGTTCTGGATATTTCCAGCTAGAACAATATAAGGACTTTAAACTCTTCCTTGAAAAATGAACCCTGTAGAATTTCTACTCTCTTCCCCTGGTCGTGAGCCACAGTAGAAGATAAACCTGGGAACAGTCCCCTTCTGGTATAGAGATGGAGTGCATGCTTTGTAGGAAACATTAATAATAATAATAATAAAACAAATAAATCAATTTGCTTTTTTTGTATACAAGCTAAATTTTTAATAGCTTATGAACACATTTTTTTATTTCAGCATATTATGGGGGTACAAATTTTAAGGTTTCAATAAATGCCCTTTCCCCCCTCCCCCCACAAGTCTGAGTTCCCAGCATGACCATCCCCCAGATGGTACACATCTCACTCATTATGTATGTATATACCCGCCCCACTCCCCCCTCCCACCTGCCCAATACCCTATTACTGTAGTACCTATGTGTCCACTTAGGCATGTGCAGGCAATTCTAAACTGTTGGTATTAAAATACCCCTCTCTTCCAAGACCAAAATCTCCCCCCGCCAACCTCCTCTTTACTTGCAACACTTCTCACCTCTCATTTATGCTGAGCCTCTCCTGCATTGCTGATTTCATGAACAGTTGTGCCACTTCATTCAGCCAAAGACTTGAGTTATCATAGAAGCCTCCTCCCTCTACCATCCTTGAATGTTCACCAGTGAAAACCTTTTGTCAGTTTGACCCTTTTGGCATTTCTAAGATTTGTTCTCTGCCCTCTTCTGGTTATTCTTGATACTTAGTTTAGGTACTCGTCAACTGGCATTTATTTATTCATTCACTCATTCATTCATTTATTTTTTAGAGACAGGGCCTCACTCTATCACGCACTGTAGCAGAGTGGCACAATCATAGTAATTATTATTAATACCTCAGTACACACATACACTATGCTTCCTCAGAAAGTACTTCCCCTACTTCACACACTTTGCTTCACTCCTCAGTCCAGTAGAAGTAGAAGGAAGTGGTGTCTTAGGTAGAACTTCAGTAGGGCTGAGGCAGAACCTGGGTGCTGTAAGATTGCTTCACCACAGTATAAGAGACTGGAGCTGCCTAGAATTTCCTGTTTAAGTTCAAGATTGGTTTTGAGAAATGGGGTTAGAGTCAAGCCAGTCAACAATCTAGTTCCATCCTTTGTGGCCAATCTTTTTGTCTGCTAGTATCAAATCTGAGATAATACGGTATATCTGGGAGCTAGTACAAAAGTAGATTGGCTACAAAGGATGGGAGTAGATTATAAAGAGCTAAAGGGTCAAAGGAGGCTGAATCTAAATTAGTAATAAGTACTTTAGCAGGATTATGACCAGGAAGAGACTATATGAAGTCATGTTTTTTTTTTTTTTTTTTTTTTAAATACCAACCTAAGAGTGACAAGGCAGATTAAGTTACTGGGGAAGTGGTGGACTTCCACCACTTAAAATGAAATGAGTCTCTTCCAAATGAAGTGACTTATTTACCATTTTTGGTAAGTGACTCATTTACCATTTTTGGTAAATGAGAGTGACTCATTTACCATTTTTGGTAAATGAGTCAGTGTGCTACTGCAGTTCTCATACTGTGTGATGAGGATAGGGGATAGGTCAGTACACAGATAGATTAGATAACACACATCCCACCAGTTGTCGCCAGAGTCAAAGCCTGGGCAGTGTCTGTTCAATGCCAATGCCTAGCATCTCCCTGGCACCATAGCAGGTATGCAGGGTTTTTTCCCCAGTTGATTATAGTGGCTTAAATATTCAGTATCCTCAGATTTCCAAGTTGAATGCTGAGTTATGTGTATCCATATTTTCTAGGGTTTCCATTGGAATTTAGTTTATAAATTGAAATCAAGTTGACCATCCTCTGCAATGGTAGTTATTTGACAGGATGTTTGCCCCTTTAAAGAGTTTATATATAGGAAAATAATTCTGCCTGTTAGTTTAAAAAATTCTTCTTGGATACAATATAGTTTCAAATATTTTTCTCTATGTACGTTGAAAGTGAAGCCTACATTATCTTTATTTGCCATTATTTGCTGTTGTTTATTAGATGAATTTGCTTTCAAAAACTATTACTTATGGATATTTTGAGGTGTAGTTTTATCTAAGTTTGTTCAGTTTATTTTATTGCTATTGATTTTATTTAAAAACATGATGTAATTTTTGAACAGTATTACTAGATATCTGAAGTAATTTTCACCTTTGAACGTGCCTTTTCCCCCACAACATTTTCTTACCATTTTATACTTATTTTGTCTAATACAATAATTTTAAAAACACTAATGGGATTTGTAGTTTTTTCTTTCAGAATTTAATTGAATAATCAATCACTAATACAAAGTGTTATCACTACGAGGGACATTTGTATTATAAAATAGCACAAGCCTAGCCAATTTCAAGCCAAACTTGGGAAATCATTTTTTTTTTTTCATTTTCCACATCTGTTGATGAGGAAACTCTGTAGAGACCAAAATAAAAGATGCATGAATCATCCAATTCTTGGTTAAAGAAAAAAATAAACCCCACATGTTCCTTGATAAAAATAGTTAATTGATATATCAGAACAAAATTAGAGTTTGGATTATCATGTGATTATCTTTATTGTATCATAATAAAATTATTAATCATAATATCATAAGAATAATAAGCAGTACTTTCATCCAACTCCAGCTATAAAATTCTGTTCATTTTCTGACCAGCACATGGTATCTGCTAGTTTGATGTTGTGCTAAACACAGAGATGGAGGCAGTTTTCTGAAAGTCATAATAAAAAAAAAAAATGAATATACTTACTGGCATCCACATTGCCAATCAGGTGAAAGCTTCTGATTACAAATATCTTAAAAAAAAAAAAAACTGGGAACCCAAATAAAACCATGAATAAAATTCTACTGGCCTGAAACTATGTTTTTAAAAGGACAATTTGTTCCAAAGTATGTTATTTTCCCGCTACTGATGCTAATGGAAGGAAAATGTGTTTTAAATGCTTAGCAGATGTTTAGTGGTTTTATCATCATCATTGCCCACAAGCTATGCCAAATTATGTAAATCTGTCTTGGAATTTAAGGCTTATGTATACTTATTATACTTTACAATATTTTTCTGCAATTGGTAATAACCTCTTTTGGATAAGAGCTAGGTGTTTATTTTTTATTAATAGGAATATTTTAATGTAAAGGTTACTTTATTCTCCCTCTTTGCATATCTTTCATAGACATATTATAATAACTGGAATAAAAGTAGAAAGTGTGAATGCCTTACAGTTGTATTTGCCCTCTCTTTCTACCTACACCTGTTAAGAAGATATTCCTAACCCCCATGCTTGTCTCTAGTTAAGATTACCAACGATGCATCCTTCTGTACTGCAACCTTGTACTAGGCATTTCCTCTGGAGGTTCAGTAAGAAAATCAAACTCTTCATTCTCACTCATTCACCCAAACCAGACACAGGAAAGATACCGACTCCTCCCCATTTCAGTTCTCACTGAAGTTAGTGATTCTGCTTCTTCAAATGTCTCTTCATTGACCTTTCTTTGCCAACTCTTTCCAGGAACAACTGTTGATCCCATTTTTCCTGCTTTCTTCCCTCTTAATTAAACTTCTACAAACTGGGTCAGAATTTGAGGATATTGATCACAGTATTTCATGCTTCAGTTTCTCTCTAGCCTAAACCTCTTGGCATGAAATATGTAACTCTCTACAGCCTGGCTGCTTTCCATTCTTGCCTCTGCTATCTCCCAGTGTGATGAGGACAAAGTGCCTCCTTTATCTATGTCTCAGGATGATCACGATGGTGTATGTCTCACAGGTATGTGCGTATTAGTGTCTGTGATTTCATGCATGAGTTAGTATGAAAAAAATATTTATACCAATGCCTGGCACCTAATGAGCACTATATAGACACTGCATGTCGTCCCTAAGGTTATTACCATTATTATCATCTTGACTGAGCTTCCTCACTTTCATGTTATTAAATTTGCCTTCTCCCACCCTTAGCCCATGTTGTATACACCCAGGTACACACATG
>VSMD01054942.1:0-20448 GCA_008750895.1 Mirza zaza
ATATAATCATAAATGTAAAAAACCTAAAGTTTCCATAAAAACTATTAGAACTAATACACAAATTCAGCTATATAGCAGGAAACAAATTCAACATACAAAAATCAGTTGTACTCTTATACATTAGCAACAAACAATCTGAAAAGAAAGTTAAGAAAACAATTCCATTTACAATACCACAAAAAGAATACTTAGGAATTACAATAACCAAGGAGACAAAAGACTTATACAATAAAAATGACATTCTTCAAACCAACACAAGGAACATTTTCTAGAATAAATCATATGTTAGGCCACAAAACAAGTCTTAACAAATTTTTAAAAATGAAATCATATTAAACATCTTTTCTGAGCATGATGGAATGAAACTAGAAATCAATAACAGGAAGAACTTGGGAACCTGCACAAATAAATATTAAACAACATGCTCCTGAATGACCAATAGGTCAATAACAAAATCAAAGAGGAAATCTAAAAATTTCTAGAGATAAATGAAAATGGAAACACAACATATCAAACAAAACCCATGAAATACAGCAAAAGCCGTCCTAAGAGGGATTTTTACAGCAATAAACAGATACATCAAAAAAGTAGAAAAATCTCAAGTAAACAACCTAACATTGCACCTTAAAGAACTAGCAAAACAAGAACTAAATCCAAAATTTCTCCAGAATTTTGGTGTATATTGTCTCCACATTTCTCTAATGTCTTAAAACTTTTAAATTTTTTTAATTATTGCAGATATGGTTTCCAATGTTCTGCTGAAAATTGAGATGGCATTCTGCTGCTAACTGCTATGTCCCCTTATATTACTTTTATTTAGAGAAAATAAACTAACAGCATCATTTAAGAAATTTGGGAAGCCTCAACATCCACTAATCCTAATGAAATTGTATTTGAATGTCTGCTAAAAATAAAGGAGTTTCATAAATTATTTTAATCAGTGTTAAGAGTTAATAAAGTCTCAAGCATTTTTTAAAAAGATTCTTCAAAATATGTCATAGGAATATGGAGAGAAAAATGAGATATAAATGTTGTATTAACATTTATGCCTTCCTTACATTCACACTGTAGTTATTATTATATGTTTAGATGCAACAGGGCTGAATTAAGCTCTTTTCAGTTCCCTGGGAGATATAGGTGGCTAGATCTCCACCTTTAGTCTTCTCTGAACTCATTGAGCTGAAACAATGCCATGACCATAACCTTGGGCAATAGTGTGCTGGTAAATGTCTAATGATTGACTCTTATCAGGAACAAACACTGATTTGTGGCATTTGCCGATATCCATGGTAAATACTTCCACTGTGTTCAATTGCAAGCTATCAGCATGAAGCTACTGAATGTGGAGTTTGGGAAGAGAGATGAATAATTGGCTTGCATGAACCAATGCCAACCAGCTCCAGCACATAACTTGAGTTGAGTGCAGTGAGAAGCAGTTCTTTAACAAGTCCACATTCAGGCCTCCTTGAGGCCTTACCATTAGCTACCCTGGTGTGGTCTGAGTGCACAATGGGCTGCCTTATGTGAGTCTCTCTTTATTCCCTTGGCCATTTTTCATCTTACACAGGCAACTTAGAAACAGCATCTCCTAGAGAAACAGTAAAGAAATAATAACAATAAAATGGAAAAGAGTGCTAAAAGCCAAGGGTGCCCTCCAGCCGGGACATTTAAGATGGTATACATAGATTTCAAGTGAGAGTCATCGCTCAGTGGGAAAGAATCTCAGGAGAAGATGGCAAGAATCCAGTGCCAAAAAAAAAATAACAAAAATACCTGGAGTAGCTGCCAGGCATAGAGTTACCTCCAGGAAGAGTGGTTGAAAAGCCTACGAAGAACTGCAAAGCTGCTAGCATCTCGGGGTTAGAAGAGATCTTGGGGGTCATCCAGCCTCACCTCCACCCCAGAACAATGGTCTCCTCCACAGAGGAATCTGAATGTCCCCTGGAATTCAGTCATTTCCTTCTCATTCTTTAGTGCAGTTTCTCTATCCTCTAATAAAGCAATGTCTTAGGAAAATCATAACTCAGACAATCCTAAAATATACTGAGAATCTATATCTTAGCCAAATATGAACAAAACTTAAAGAGGGCCAGGAATGTTTTGTATTGATTGCAAACTATACAGGTGACTAACTCAGCCATGGTCCATTAGTGCCACCTGCCATAGACACAGGAGAGGCAAGTGGCCATGGTAATACCACAAATATGTCATCTCTGACCTAAAAGAATCTGCTCCTCTCAGGTTCCCCCATGTCTGAAAATTGATTATCACAGCATTGAGAGAGAAAATGAGAAAAAACCCCAAAGCAGAAGGAATTTTTTTTTTACTTCTTTCATGCCGTGCTTCATCTTTTATAATTCACGGGGGACACCAAGGCAAAACAAGACACCATCCGGAATTTGGAAAGCAGGTAAATTGCCTCATAGAATTATGACAGCATAGGACAGGTTACAGCAGAGATATGTGTAAAGTCATCTTAAAAGACAGCCAGATTTAACGGTAACCCAAATACATGTCCAACAAGACCTCAAGAAAGCATATGGCAATCAGGATGGGATGGCCAGCAAAGGAAACTTAGAAAAGGGCAAATTCTTAAAGGGATAACTTAAGCTACATAAAGCAGGTACAAAGTATAAAGCAAGAGGCCAATATTGGCAGAACCTCGAGCAATGTCCTGCTCAGAAGGAGGTATGACTATAAAGCAGATATTATGTTCCACTGGTAAGGGCCTCTTCATACTGGCCCAACAGAGTTTGAGCCTTTCTATCTAAGGAGCAGGACCTCATCCAAGTATTAAATGAATCCCTTTGTTCTGTTTACCTAGTCCTGGAACATCTAGCTATCTAGAAAAAAAATCTGCCTATTTTTAGTGGATGTGGTCAATTGGAGAATGACAAGGAGAGGGAGGTTGTCTGAGAATCACGTAGGGAACTTTCCAGGAGGTGCACGGATGTCATGATGATGGCAAGTGACCATGTGTATTCCGAGATGCTCTCCTGACATCCATGCCCGTCACCCGTCCCTGAGTGGCACAAGCCTTCGGAGAGAGAGCACATCACACCCGCATGAAATTCCAGCCATGGGACAATTATACTTCTTTTCAAAGGTTAATAAATTATTTAAGTGGTATATATACATCAATCCCTGTGTGATTCATGTAAAGCTACCCCTGAGAGACTGGCTCACTCTCAGGAACCCAAAATCATGTTTCAGATGCTCAAACCTGAAGGGTAAAACCTGCACTGAGATGAAGTCAGCTGGGGAAATGGCAGCCAACCCTCTAGCTTTCCCTAATGGTCCCTGACCTTAACTTTAGGCAACAAAATGTGGCATGACTAAGATGTCTTTCTAGTCCCCACCTGTAAAATGAGGATAACAACACCTTCTGCAGAGTTGTGAGACTTGAACGAGATGACAACGATAAAGTGCCTGGAACATCCTTAGCGAGGCAGGGGCAGTCCAGATGCTCATCATTCCAACTTCTTGTGCACAAGGAAATGCTACATGTCCCAGCCTCCTCTGGAATTAGATCGAGCCCATCAGATTCTGGCCGAAGGGATGTGTGTGTGTACGAGATACCGTCACTCCCTCCCAGGCTTGGCTATAAAACTCCCTGCACTTTCATATGTGGTTAAGAAAGTTACAGATAAGGAGCGCCTCCTAGAGGAACGAGGAGTCACAGAGAATAACGAACAAGAGAGTGGCGTCCAGAATCAGAGTATAACCAAGGAACCTTCAGGACATCTGCCTAACAGGCTTCCGGAATTGCTACCGACAAGTGTCAGACGTACAGTGTCTCCACTCTTCCCCTTGCTGAAGGTGTGTGTTTACTGTGGTTATCTGAGCCTTGTTCCATCATTGTATATTGGGGAGTAGGGAGGGAGAAGCATGTGACTGTCTTATTTCACAAATTGCCAGCCTTTAAAAAGCTACATTTGGACGTGGTGGAAAAGATTGTACAACACCAGCGTTCCCGAATTTTAAGCTGGATGCAACAAGTGGGCGTGGGGTGGGTTTTGGGTGACCCCTTTAGTATGTCCTACGTGTGAAAGTGAGAGTGAAAAAGACGTGTCTTACTGGATTGATGGTGCATGGCAGAGATTTGCAGGGTATCCACCAGCACTCTTGCTTCTCTCTTCTTGAGCACACCAAAGACTGCATCTCCCAGTACGCTTCGCAGTTACATTGGAACAATAAGAATGGGTTCTGGACAGTGGGATTTGGGTAGACATGACCATGTATAGTCCCTGTGCTAGTAAGGTGGTCACGAGGCACAGGTAACTATTTACATTTAAGTATAAAATTCAGTTTCTCGGCCACACTAGCTACATTTCAAGTGTTCAGCAGCCACATATCTAGTGGCTACCATACTGGATGGTGCAGATACAAAACATTTCCTTTATCATGCAAGCTTCTACTCAACAGTGCTTGTCTAGCTCTTCTATAGTAACCTTGGCAGTCTCCCCCTGCCCCTTATCCCCCCGCTAAATGGGATAAAGGTCCAGAAAGCCCAAATAGTGGGAAGAATGGTGACGTTAATGATTAGGACAAATTTTGTAGATTTAAGCGTCAATTAGAAACGACAGGTGCCTTTAGCTAAATCAGTGACTGGCAGATGAAACAAACTCATTAATACCTGTGGTAGAGTTGAGTAAAAGAGGAGTAATTGTTTCTGCTTTAATAACAATGTTATCATCTTCCTCTGTGGTGAAAAATGTTTGTGTCATTTATCAAGCTTACTGTGGGTACAAAGTGCTAGGAAAATAAGCCAACAGGCTACCCTGACTTTTAGACTGATTATTCCTTCAGAAATTGTATTAGCACACTTGAATTATGCTCTCTATGAAGGCAGACTTTGTAAATCAGAAGTAAATCTCAGGGCCTGCTGAAACAAATTCCTAATCAATGAAAAGTCCTGGGATGCCTGCAAAAGTGCTTTCAGAAACACTGAATAGCATCTAAATCGCAACGAGGGCCAATGACCATCTGGGTGGCTGAAAGATTCCCTGTGGGAGTCGTACAATTTTCCCCCATCTGCAGCCCAACAGAATCAAGTTAATAGGAGTACTTTGATTTGGTTTCTTAAACATTTCTCCAAAAGAATCTCTTGGGTAACAAGCATCATTCATGGCATTAGCTTCCTCTCTGATGATGATGATGAGGTCAAATTGCCCATCTTAGTCTGGAGCCGCAGGTGTTGCTTGTCTATTTGTTTTTTGTGTATGTGTGCGTGCCTGTATCTGTCTAAATGTGACACCAACATCTTTTTAAGATGTTGACTTCTGCATACCTAAATCCTCACATGTTCCTATACACACAAACACATCATACTGGTAGTATGTTGAGGGGAAAGACACATTTTTCTCCCACTGTTGATGTGAACATACGCAAATCACTTAATTTCTCAGGACTTTGTTTCGCCGCTACTCTAAAATGCATGAGTGAACTAAATAACCTCTAAGATTTAGTCTTAATAATTTACATTATTTATAACTTCTACATAAAGAAAATCCAAATAGAAAAATGTTAATAGTCTACTTAAAATTAGATTGTCCAGTTTAAACACTTATTTGTTTTAGACCATCATATTTGATTTATTAGTGCCAATAAACAAATAAGACATGGTTTGAATTTCTCCCAGGTCCTCTTGAATTTTCATAAGTATTTTTGAATTCACAAGAACTCTTGTATATAAGGGCAAACTATCACACTACTGAATACCAGGATTGATGGGCTGATCTTGCTGGCTAGACAATCCAGGATGACATTGGCTGTGATCCAGGATTTGACCAAAAAAGAACCAAATGTATGTCTTTGTCCTATATATTGGAAAATAGTTCTCCTGACATTGTAATTCCAGTGAGGCCACATCTTTCTAACTTTGAGTCCCCCTAATTTTTTAAATATATTTCTTTAGTCAAGTACTTTTTAAGTACCACAAGTACCCATATGATCCTCAGAGCAAATACTCGATCCCCGTTAATGTCTCTGATCATCTCCATAGGGAAAGAAGTTCAGTTAGGAGGCAGGACTGCAGCATAGAAGTAATGTCACAGTGGAACAGAAAACTAAATGGAACAGACAAACTAAAGTCCTGGTTGAGTCCTGGTTTCCATTAATCTAACAAACATTTATTGAGTAATAACTATGTGCAAAAAATTGGGGGCTAGATTATGGCAAGGCAATGGTGAATAAGACAAAAATAGCTTACTAATCTTACTAATTTTGGGGGGGAAAGATAAGCATTAAAGGTGAGATTGCAGATGTGATGAGCATTTCCAAGGGGGGTGTGTAAAGAGCACTGTGGGAACATATATGGAGGGACTTTTACTCAGTCTGAGGATTCACTGCAGGTGAGAAAATTAAGTGAGAATCCTTCAGGGAAAGGAAAAGTAATCCAAAGAGAAGGAAAAGCATGTGTGAAGTCTTACGAGATAAAAGGGAGCGTGAGGCATTAAAGGAAGTGCAGAGCAGCTAAGAGCACAGTGAACCGGAGGAAAATAGCCAAAGATGAAGATGAACAGGCACACGGGAGCCAGAGTGTGGAAGGACCTGAAATAATACTAACAAGCTGTGATCTTGGGAGCCCCGCCTCACCCCTCCCGGCCATCGCAGTTCAGGAGACTGGAGTGGGTGGACTCTAACAAACCTTCCAGCTCTGAGGTTGACAGGGATGTGATATCTAATCGATCCTTGTCCCAGAGCCCTGCTGGCTTATATTTGAGGGTTGAGAAAAATGCAACTCTTTAGGGTAAATCATAGCCTGATGTCTCAAGCAATTTTTTTTTACCATTCCATGAGTTTTAGGGATGTCTCTATGTGTTGTCATGGAAACAAAGCACAAGGATTCCAAATTGCCATGCTGTGTAGTGCAGCCACCGAGCGGAGATCCTGAGTACGAGGTCTTCGGTCCTGCTTTGGGTCCCGTGCCAACTCACACCAATCTGGGCTGATTGGTACTCTCCACCTTATCACCTGCAGGCCTTCCTTTAAAACTCCCCTGGGGATACTGAAAACACTTTTCTTACAATAGCCATGATGATTACGTCATATAAAATGTTCTATGTATCTGGAATGAAAAGGTACAGTAATTGGTTCAGCTCAGCCCAGCCCAGCCAGGAAAGTCACCTGAATTTCACTGAGATGACATTTCCTGATATTCTTATGCCCTAGGTGAAATAATTTGGCCTGGGGCAGCATTCTGGGAAGCAGATTTACAGCTGGTAAATCTGATGGATATCTGATGGATATTTCTCAATCGCCAAGACTGCACGCCTTGTGAAACCGAGGAAACGTCTTTCTTGTTCTGCTATATTTTGAACACCCAGATGATGTTGGGGCCATAGTGGTGATCAAGAAATACTTCTAGAATATGCAAATTAATCAAAGGGTCTATTGGTATGGTTTATGTTGACTCAACTCACCTTGATGGATAAGGGCAGGAACTCATAAAAATCATAAAGGATACTATTCTGCATTTCCAGAACGGGTCCCATCCCTCTCCTATTTACTCATTCTGACTTCCTTTGTAAAACTCTTGACTTCCTTGGTTTTCCTACCTTAGTCTGGCTCTGTCATTCAATGCCAAATTTCCTATAATTCATCCCTGCCTTTGATAATTCATTTTGGGCTAACTACTCCAGCTTAACTGTCATCTCACTTTGTACTAAATGCTAATATTTGATCTTTGGAATAACAGACATCATGACAGAAATTTTTAATTTTCCCAGTAATACAGAGCAAGTCACTTGTGAATCTAAGGTTCACATATCACTGGAAATCCCTTCCATGTGTAATGGCAAAAGTTGCTTCCTTAAACTTCAAGTTATTTAACCTAGTACTTCCCCTTGGAGAACAAGAGAGTAAGTGTACTCCTTCTTTCGCATGACCATCATTCAAATAGTGAAGATTTTTGATTATGTTCATTCTTAAGCTCTTCCCTGGAAATTCCTTCAACTACCTTACAGGACATAGTTTTGAAATCATCTGCCTTTCTGATAAATTTGAGTACATAAAACCAAACGTGCATGGTAAAAACCACCATAACCAAAGTCAAAAGGGAACTGAAAAACTGGGAGAAAATATTTGTCCCATATATCAGAGATAAAAGCTAATATTCCTAATACATAAATGCCTCATACAAATTAAGAGGAGAGATCTAAAGTCCTGATAAAAAGATAAGCAAGACACGAATAGACAAACCACAAAAACATACACAAAATGATCTTCAAATATACAAAATATATTTAATCTCAGTCATAATTAGATTTTGTACAAATTAATTTAATGGAAATTAAATTACACAAAGACACTATTTCTTATCCAACAGAAAGGTGAAAACAATAACAACAAAAAGACTTTTTTGGGTGATACTATATGGGATATATGGGAATAGGCATTCTCACACATTGCTGGTGGGAATATAAACTAATGCAATTCTTTTGGAGTAGAAAGTAGAATTTGGCAATAAGTAATAAAAAATATATATATGCAATTATATAATGACCCAGCAAAAGAGTCAAAGCAATTGCTAGAAATAGTTCCAGGAATTTTCCCCAAAAATATACCCTCAGTGGCATGGGCCTATAGTCCTAACTACTTGGGAGGCTAAGGCAAGAGGATCACTTGAGGGCAGGAGTTCAAGACTAGCCTAGGCAACAGCAAGATTTCAACTCTAAAAAACTTTTTAAAATAAAAATATACCCTCAGCAATATGAAAAAACACATGTGCAAGAGTACTCACTGCAGCATTATTTGTAAATGTCCAGTATTGGAAACAACCTAAATAACAAAATATAGCAAAGTTACTGAATAAATTATGGTACATCCACATGGTGAAAAACTATGCAGCTGTGAAAAAGAATGAAGGCATTATCTATGTGATAAAGAATAATATTTAGGATATAATGTCAAGTGACTAGAAATGACCTACACCAGAATGTCAGTAGTATGCTACTTTGAGTGTAACAAAGGAAAATTGAGAAAATACACCTGAATTTGCTTGTTTATGAAATAAACGGATTTCTAAAAAATTTATAAAAAATAAAACAAACGATAAACCAGAAACTAAGAAGATTGGTTACCTACAGATAGTGGAGAGACAGGGTGAAAAAGAGAGGAAATGTGGTAGAAGAGATTGGGGCACTGATACTTCTTAAGTAAAAAAGTAAAAAGTTATAGTTGTGACTTTTAGAACTATATTGATGTTTCACACATTTAAAAAATAGATAGTTAAAATTAACATGGTAGGTAAGGAGACCCCACATTGAATATAGACAGAAAAGGATTAACAAAACACAGTTACAAATACAGCTATGCATCACTTAATGACAGGGATATGTTCTGAGAAATGAGTTGTTGGGTGATTTCGTCATTGTGTGAACATCACAGAGTGTACTTAAACAAACCTAGATGGTACAGCTTGCTACACACCTAGGCTATATTGTATAGCCTATTACTCCTAGGCTACAAACTTGTGCGGCATGTTACTATACTGAATACTGTGGCAATTATAGCACAATAGTATTTGTGTATCTAAATGTATGTAAACATACAAAAGGTACAGTAAAAATACAGTTTTACAATCTTATGGCACCACTGTCATGTATGTGTGTGTCACTGACCGAAACAGCGTTATGTGGCATATGCCTGTAACATGACCACACTGCAGGGGTGAGAGTGGTGGCTTAACTAACCAAGTAACTTTAGAAGCCAGTAGTTTGACCACATATTTTAAGGCCAAGGACCAAAAGAAAAACTGTACATAAATAATGTACTTTAGTTAGTAGGTTTGTGTTCCAGTGTTATAGGTTAGTTATTCTGAAACTATTGGCACTCTGCATATATTCTGTGAATCAGCAAATATATTGCGGATAAGGGGAGCTAGGTTGCTTTTTGGCAGAGAAAGAAGTTATAAAGAAAGAAGGAGGGAAGGCTAGAATAAACCTTGTGGAGGTCAAATGAGTTAGAGACATCAATATAAGCTCAAGGTTTGAAAATTTATACAGATAGAAAAATAGTTATAGTGTGGGGGGGGTGTATTCATACATATATTTCATAGCCCTGTCTTCTGAGTGGGCCTAGAAGCAACTATACCCCCATATCAATGAACACATCTAGTGCCCATTCTTTATAAAAAGGAACTATTTCAGTAAAATAACATTTATCAAAAAAAAGGGGCACTAGGAATCCTTGAAGAATGGGCACATTCCAGGGCTGGGGCAGGGAAAGTATAAGATGAGCTTGGAGCATCTTGTGGTGACAGAGATTAGAAAATATTTAAGCCATGATAGAGCCATGGCAAAAGGGCACTGGAGCCAATTGGATGAGCTCTTGGTGGTCAAATAGAAAAAAAAAACTGAGCAGCAGAATAAATTATAGTTTTAGATTATCATTCATAGAGTAAAATAAAAAACATGAGTCTACACTGATATAAATAAATAATTGAATAAATAAATAAGTGGTGGAGAAAGAAAAGCCCTTTCTCTAATTTAAATTCAGAAGAAATATTGGAAATAGAAGTTCACCATTTAGCAAAACCTTAGTCTTATAATAGCTGTTCAGGCAAGAATCATCAACAGAAGCTAAAATTCATATCCTGATTTTGATAACTGTACCATGGTGTTACCAGCTGAATTGTGTTCTCCCAAAATTCATACGTGAAAGTTCCAACCCTAAGAATCTCAGAATGTGACTATTTGAAGATAAAAGCCTTCAAAGACATAATTAAGGTAAAGTTAAGTCCTTTGGGTGGGCTCTAATGCCAAATGACTGATGTTCCTATAAGAGGACGAGGTTGGGACACAGACAACACAGACTGAGGAATGCCCATCTGAAGACACAGCAAGGCAGCCATCTGCAAGCCAAGCAGAGAGCCCGCAGAATAATCCAAATCTGCCAATACCTTGATCTTGGACTTCCAGCCTCCAGAACGGTGAGAAAATAAATTTCTGTTGCTTAAACTACTTGGTCTGTGGTTTTTGTTATGGCGGCCCTGGAGGACTAATGCAAGATACAGTGGAATATTATTTAGCCTTAAAAAGGAAATTCTGACAACATGGGAAAATGTAGATAAACCCTGAGGACATTATGCTAAGTGAAATAAATTACAGAAGACAAACACTGTATGATTCCACTTATATGAGGTACTTAGAGTAGTCAAATTCATAGAGACAGAGAGTAGAATAGTGGTTGCCAGGGGCTGGGGGGAGGAGACAATGGGAAGTTATTGTTGAAAGGGTACAGAGTTTGTTTGAGAAGATAAAAAGAAGCTGGGGAGATTGCACAATAATGTAAACGTACTTAATGCCACTGAACAGCATACTTAAAAATACTTACATTGGTAAATTTTTTTGAGACAGGTCTTGCTCTGTTGCCCAGACTAGAGTATAGTGGCATCATTATAGCTCACTGCAGCCTCAAACTCTTGGGCTCAAGGGATCCTCCTGCCTCAACCTCCCAAAGTGCTATGATTATAGGTATGAGCCATCATGCCCAACCTAAAATGGTGAATTTTATGTTATGTACATTTTACCACATTTAAAAATAAAATTATAAAATGAAGAGAGATATTTGGATACAGAGATAAAAGATGCATAGGGAAAATACCATGTGACAACAGAGACAGAGATGAGAATGATGTAGCCAAAGAACACCAAGATTGTGGGCAACCACTGGGAGCAAGGGAGAGGAAAGACAGGGTCCTCCTTCAGAGCGAACATGGCCCCACTGACAGCGTGATTTCGAATATCTAGCCTCCAGAACTGTGAGAGAATAAATTTTTGTTGTTTTAAGCCTAAGGGGGGAAAAAATAGAAGAAGAAAAAGGAACTCCTGAGCCTTATATCTCCTGCCTGAACCTTCTGTGATACATTACACAAAGCTATATATCTAGCCAGCTTGGAATGGATTCAGGAGAGTGAACTATCATTATTTCATGTGGATTAAGAGCTTGAAATGTGCAGGTCTGAAGTGTCTGTAAATGCACCTGCCCAAACAACAGCCAACTCTCATTCTTTTCCCTGGGGGAAACTACTTGTCTTTGTGAATCACTGCCCCAATAGAGCATCAGCAGGAGGAAAGGGTGAGGCAGAGAAACCTTTGTCTCTTGCCATCCTAATCCCACTTTCCCCACTCTCACTTTTCGCCAGAGCAGCAATGGTGGTGGAAAAACCGCAAGGGCATTGAGAGACTTGTTTTTGTTTTACATGTTCATTAGTTCACTTATTTGTTGATATTTGACAATTATTGAGTACCTGATATGACTCAAGGGATAATTTGTTTAGTTGACAAATATCTGAGTATCTGCCATGTGCTAGACATTGGTCAATGTGTTGGAGATACAGTAATAAACAAGATAATGTCCCTGTGTCTACCATAAAAATGTACCTCTCAGATCATCTACTCCAGGGAATGTAATTAACTGACACCCGCAGCTGTCATGCTTTGAAATGCTTCACGATATTCCTGCTGAGGCCATACTTCCCATGGGTTGCTCCCAGCTAATGCCTGAACTTGGCAGAGGTACCAAAGCAGACTAGATCCTGGAAGATGCAGGATTTTTCTAACGGGTGACTCTGGCTTGAGAACTCCCTGGTCTTCCTAAAATTTTCTTAACACATTAACTGTCATGTGAGTTGTATTTAACCCATGCTAGTTTTGAGCCCGGGGCCCTCATGAAGCAAAACTTGGGCAAAACTCTGCAGTTGGTTCATGAAAATCTTACTTGTAGATGTTCTTATTGTTATAATTAATGTTGACAAATTAATTCTAAAAATGTGGATTAAATGAATAGAAGTCAGTAAGTTTCATTTTTCATTAAATTAGAAAGGATCGTTTTGTTTTTGAAGTTTTTTTTTTTTTTTCTGTTTGTACTATGGTTTACTATTTTGGCTCACAGCCGAGACTTCCATTTTTGAAGTTTTTATTCTATTTGCATAATAAAACACTGAGACCCCCAAGGAAAAAATATTTTTTCTAGTGTGGCAGTCAATGTTTCAAAATATACTATAATATAATCTATGATTTTCCTTCTTTCCTTCCTTCCCTCTCTCCTTCAGAAGGGTCCTAACTCCATCATGGTCTAACTTCTCTTCCAGCTTCCTCTAGTTCCTTTCCCATATTACCTTACCAGTGTTGCCTCCAACAATGTTCTTGGGAGTCTAATCCCACCTTGGTGTCTGCTTCTTGGAGGACCCCAGACTGACAGTCTTCTACCCCTGCAGGAGGTGGCATAGGAAGTGGGTAATGGCACAGGCTCTGGCGTCAGATTGCCTGGGTTTGAAGTCCTGCTCTGTCACTTACAAGCAAGTTATTTTATCTCTCCCTGCCCCCATTTCATTAGCAACTTTGCCTCAGTTTCATCATCTATAAAATGAGAGTAATGACAGTAGACTAATCTCCGAGTTGCAGTTAGGATTAAATGTACTATATGTAAAGTGCTTACAATGGTGCAAGAGTACAAGTCTACATCAATGTCAGTTATGATAGAGCTTGCATTTTAGTGTAGGAGCTAGAAAATAAATATGTAAATTCCAGGTGGTGATAACACTAAGGAGAAATTAAGGAGGGTGTTATGGCATGGTGACTAACAAGCCATTTTAGACTAAGAAGCCAGGAAGGGTCTACAAGAATGAGTCCACCATGTTGGGATCTGGGGAAGGACCATTTAGCCAAAGGTAACAGCTTGTGCAAAGACCATAGGGTGAGAATGAGCAGGTCATAGTTAAGCAGGAACAAGAAGTTCAAGGAAGCCGGAGGATGGTGAACGATGAGGAAAACACGTGAGGAGACCAGGAGACAAGTGGAGGCCAGAGGGAGGAGTCTCATTCTTTTCTTCTTTCATCAATTCAGTCAATGTGAATTTGGCAGCCACCCAACTAAGTGCCAAGGACCCTGTTCATTCTGGCTTTACACTTTCTGGTCACATGATTAAAGGTAACTTGAAGTACTCAAGCCCCAGGCAAAAGTCATACAGGAGGCAAACACTCTTCTAAGGACCATAGTCTTCATGTTTTTGCATCGCTTGATTCAAATCTTCTGCCATTGCACATTGTTTTCTGCTTGTAGACATATTTGTGATGAACATAGGCTTGTTTTATTAATCTTTACCTAATAGAAACTTCACTTCAAAAAATTATATTCACTGCTCCCTACATATAAAATAACTAGATTCACTTTAGTTATCAAAGTTCTGATGGGGTGAAAACAACAGCAGCAGCAGCAAACCAACAACACTCTGACTGGCAGTTACTCTACGTATTGCTGAGTTTTGCTGGGCTAAACTTGACCATGCTTTACTGACCTGACCGGCAATCAATGAGTCCCTTTCATAAGGGGCAGAGTTTGGTAACCACTCGAGCAGTTTTACACAATAGTGTCTGAAAAGCTCAGTCAGGGTGTTCTTATTTTGCCTTGTGTTGTAGTCTAACATGAATCCAGAAACTAATGTTTTGCATCTTCAAGGTCCTAAGCAAGTGCTTAGCTCTACTTAACACAGAGCTATATCTGAACAGGCTCCTGGCCATGGGATTCATTGGGGCCTCTGTTTCCTCATTTATAAAAAGGGATCTAACATACATTTTATACTTGCCTTGGGAGCATGAGGGAGTCAAGCCTTCTCCTGTGGATTTCCCTGGAGCCATAAGATAAAGAGGAGATTCTGAATCTGTTTTGGAGTGCCTCTTTAACTCAAAAATTGGGTGAAGGTGAAAAGAATCTCCTCTAACCGGAAATCCAAATGGGGAAGTACAGCAAAAGCAGTGAGTGAGTTAGATAGGCTGCTGTATTTTCATCTCAAATTAGAGCCCTGAGGATAAGAATAGCTTGTGTAGCAATACTTGCCTGGGCAAAATTACAAGGGACATCAGCTTCCAGGTCTCAAGTTGGGTCCTCCCCAAAGAGATGCGTTCCTTCCTCTCTTAAAAAAATCTATGGATTCCTTAGGGAACCCAGAGATTTCCTTGTTATATCTGCTTCTGGTTGGGTTGGGGTCCTGGGCTATTTACTGACTCTGTGGTATCAATTGTTCAGTCTGCAACATAGATCAACATATCATATAATCAATACCTATCTTTCTCCAGAAATTATGGTAAGCTTTACCAGTAACTATACGTGAGGGAGGGAGGGAGCAATTCAGAGAACAGAGCAGACAATTACAGGAAGCACTGCCTGGAATCTTAACATTGAAGGGGAAGAATGTAAGACTGACTATGCTCTAGGCTAGAAAAAGGGCCATAGCAACAGGAAGGAAATAGCTTCTAATTTTGGATTAATGAGGAAGGAAAATAGGGCTTACCTACATTGCATTGCTTGTTTGACTGTGGAAAGTAGAGATGTCATTTTTCCTAAATTCTCTAGCCTCAAGCAGTGATGCTCAAGCCTGGTTGCTCCTCAGAGTCATTCTTTGAGCCCAATCCCACACTCATTGAAAGAGAATCTCTGGGCCAGGCCCAGTGGCTCATGATTATAATGTTAGCACTCTGGGAGTCCAAGGAAGGAGGATTGCTTGAGGCCAGGGGTTCGAGATCACCCTGAGCAAGAGCTATACCCTGTCTCTACTGAAAAATAGAAAAAATTAGCTGGGCATGGTATCTCACGCCTGTAGTCCCAGCTACTTGGGAGGCTGGGGCAGGAGGATCACTTGAGCCCAGGAGTCTGAGGTTGCAGTGAGCTATAATCAGTCAGCCATAGCACTCTAGCCCAGGTGACAGAGTAAGACTCTGTCTCAAAAATAATAATAATAATAATAATAATAGAAAAAAAAAGAGAATTTCTGGGACTTCTACTTCTGGGTAAGACATAATAACAGAGGCCATGTTTACTTTCCCATTTAAAATAGCAAAAAAATGGACAAAATATATGAAATGATAGACAGTGGACATAGAGAACAAAGGACAATGATCTGTGAGATACAGGAAAGACATGAGGTAAGCATTATGATTACTCCACCTTAATAACTGAGAAAGTTTCTAGGTTCAGGAGCGGAATGGACTACTTGAGCTATAAGGAGAAAGCTGAGAGTTAAGTGAGACTACTTTAATAGAATTCTGGGGATAGAGTACCAGAGAGAAAAGAGGTTTGGGGTGGGAGAAGGGGACTAGGAGAGGGGAGATAGGGCAGAGAGAGGAGGAAGAGAGGTGGGGAGAGAGAGGAGGGAGAGCAAGCATGCATATAAGCACTTTGGAGATCTGCTAGGGTTCCCCTTGAGTATTCAGCCGGGTATTGATCAATGCATGTGTGCAAGAAAACTACCTAAAACTGGGGCAAAACCATCTGAAAGGATTAGAGGTAACAAAGTCCAGCACTCACACAGAGGCAAGAATAGTGCCTATTTCTCATTCAGAATGGAAAACTTAACGATTCAAGGGCCGATGGGTGGATTAAACAGGGTTTCGGTTCAGTGATGGGGAATACCCTATACTGGTAACTGCTCCAGTCCTCCCCACTAAATCTTAAAATTAAACAGTAAGAATTAAACTTTTTCCAAGTACCTACATTCTAGTACTAAGCTCAAGAGTATTTATAGGAGTACAAAAACATCCAGCATTCAACAAGGTAAAGTTCGCGATGTTTAACATTCAATAACAACAACAACTACTGCTACTGCTACTACTGGACTTATAAAGAAGGAAGAAAATACAACTAATATACAACTAATAATAAGATAAGTCATATAATTGAAAATTATCCATAATTGACACAGATGCTAGAATCAGAAGACAAGAACATTGAACTAGTTATGATGGCTATAGTCTATATAATTTAAAAGGTAACTAGAGACACAGAAGATATGAAAAATATCTAAAGCAAACTTCTAGAGGTGGAAATAACAATTTCTGAAATTAAAATACACTGTTTGGAAATTAGAGAAGATTAGACATGGCAAAAGAATATAATAGCAAACTGTGAAGACATATCAATAAACACAATTTAAAATGAAACACACAAGGAGAATTTTTAAAAAGGAACAAAGCAGCAGTGAATTGTGGAATAACTTCAAGCAGGCTAATATTTATTTAACTGGAGTACAGAGATAGAGAATATGTCCTAATAAATATTTGAAGAAATAATGACTGAAGTGTTCCCACATTTAATGAGTACAATAAAGACACAGATCCAAGGAACTCAATAAACCCTAAGCACAAGAAACATGAAGAAAACTATACCAAGTCACATCATAATAAAGCTGTTAAAAACCAATGATGAAGAGAAAATTCTAAAGGTAGTCAGAGGAATAAAATGTACATTATTTGCAGAAGAACAAAGATGAGGAAGAAAGCATATGTCCCATTAGACAAAATGTAAGTGAGAAGACAGTGGAGTCACACTTTAAAGTACTAAAATAAAACCACTATCAACCTAGAATTTTATAACCAGTGAAAGGCTTTCAAAAATTAAGGCAAAATACTTTTTCACACTAAAAGAATGGAAAGACTTTTTTTTTGACAGCGTATTTACACCATAATAAATGTTAAAGAAAGTCCTTCAGGCAAAAGAAAAGTTATGGCCATGTGGAAATATGGGTCTATAAAAAAGAATAACAAACAATGGAAATGGTAACTGCGTGGGTAAATATGTGACATTTTTTCTTATTAAGTCATTTTTAAAAATAATTAACTTTTAAACACAAATGATAAAATGTGGTGTTTTGTTTATTATGGTTTTATACATGTATAAAAGTAAAGTATACGACAAAAATATAATAAAGTTCAGGAGGGAAGAAATAAACTATTATTAAGTTCTATTATATATGAAGTGATAAAATATCATTTCAAGGTAGAGTCTGATAAATTAAAGAAGTACACTACATACCCTAAAGCAAACACTAAAAGAACAAAATGAAGAGCCAAAAAATGACATAAAATGGAATTATAAAATCCAATCAAGTATTTCCAAAGAGGGCATAAAAGAAAGAAAAAGGGGGAAAGAGCATAGTAAACAGAAAACACATATGATAATAGACTTAAACCTAATAATTACATTAAATATAAATAGTCAAAATACCCCAACTAAAAGGCAGAGATTGTGAGATTGGATAAAAAGCAACACCCAATTATAGGCTGACTACAAGAAATAAACAAATATAAAGACATAAATAGCATAAGAGTGAAAGATATACCATATAGTCAAAAAGAAGTTAGAAGGACTACATCGATAGCATAGCAAAGAATATTAATAAAGATGGTCACTTAAAAATGATAAAGGGGTCAATTTAACATGATAATTATAAATGTTTATGAATCTAATAATAAAACTTCAAATACATGAAACAAAAACTGATTGAACTTCAAGGAGAAATACAAGTCCACAATTATGATGAGAGCTTTTAATATTTCCCTCTCAAAAACAAGAGAGAAAACCATTAAGAATACAAAAGACTTGAATAATATCATCAACCAACTTGAACTAATTGATATTTTTAGAATACTCCACCTAATAACATGAGAATGAACTTTTTTTTCAAGTGCACAAGGAATATTTACCAACACAGACCACACTTGGACAATTAAAAAGTCTCAATATATTTAAAAGGAATAAAGTCATACAAAGTGTGTTCTCTGACCACACTAGAATTAAATTACAAATCAAGAACAGAAAAATACCTGAAAAATCATCAAATATTTGGAAACTACATAACACATAACTAACCCATAGGACAAAGAAGACATCAAAAGGGAAATCAGAAAGTGTTTTGAGCTAAATTAAAATGAAAATACAACATATCAAAATGTGTAAGATGCCACTAAAGCAGTAAATAAGGGAAAATTAAATGACCATATTATAAAAGAAGAAAAGTCTCACATCAATGACCTCAGATTCCACCTTAAGAAACTAATAATGTAACAGTAAACTAAACCCAAAGTAGGCATAAGATAGAAAATAATAAACATTAGAGTGGATATTAATAAAAAACAGGGAAACAAAAGAAAAGTCAAAATCAAAAGCTGTTTCTCGAGATCAATAATAAAATTGATAAGCTTCCAGCAACACTGATCAAGAAAAAACAAAGACTCAAATCATCAATATTAAGAATGAGAAAGGACACATCACCACAGATCCTATAGCTGTTTAAAGGATAATAAAAATATATTATGGGCAACTTTATGCCAATAAATTCTATAACTTTAATGACATGAACAAGTTCCTTGAAAGACATAAACTACCAAAAACTCACTCAAGAAGAATTAGATAATCTAAATAGCCCCTTACATTTAATAATTTGAAATTTTAATTAAAATCCCTCTATGAAGATAGCTCTGTGTACAAATGGAATCCTATTAAACATTTAAGGAAGAAATAATACTAATTATATACAAACTGTTCTAGAAAATTGAAGGGGAAGAAATATTTCCACCTCATTCTCTCAGACTATCAATATTTTGATACCAAAAGCAGGCAAAGACAATTGAGAAAACTACAGATAAATATCCTTCATAAACATAAATGCAAAAATTCTAAACAAAATTTTGGCAGATCAAATTCAACAATATATAAAAAGCATAATACCTTCTGATCAAGTAGAATTTTCCACAAATGCAAGGCTGTTTTTAACATTTGAAAATCAGTCAATGTATTTCACTAATTAACCCTATTAACATACTCAAAAGAAAACCTAAATGATTATTTCAATAAATACAGAAAAAATATTTAATAAAATCCACCATTTATTCTTTATAAAAACTATCAGCAAACAAGGAATAGAATTCTTTCCCAACTGTTAAAGGACATTTACAAAAAACCTAATCTTAATGTGAATGAATGTTTTCTCCCTAAGATCGATAATGATAAAAATCAATTATATTTCTGTTTACCATCATCCAACAATAAGAAACTGAAACTTAAGAAAACATATATAATAATATTGAAAATATGAAATACTTAGGGATAAATTTTACAAAAGATGTGCAAGGCCAGTACATTGAAAAATATAAAACATTGCTGAGAAAAATTAGTAACCTAAGAAAAAGGAGAAATTTATCATGTTCATGTGGACAAAAACTCAATTCTATTAGATATCAATTCCCCCCAAACTCAACTATAGGTTAAATGTAATTCTGATAGAATTGTTAGCAAGTTTCTTATAGACATTGACAAACTAATTCTAAAATTCATATGGAAATACAAAGAACTTAGAATAGATAACTCTGAAATAAAAGAACAAAGTTAAAAGACTAACATTGCCTGATTTCAAGACATTATAAAGCTGTAGTAACTGAGATAATATTGTGTTGATGTCAAGATACTAAAAGATCAATGCTACAAAGTAATGAATATAAAAATAGACCCACACATATACTGAAAGCTTATTTTTGACAAAGATGCCAAGGCCCTTCAATGGAGAAAGAATAGTCTTTTCTCTTTATTGTGAACCATTTCTAATTGGATATCCATATTTTTAAAAAAGCTTAATCAATTTTTGTATTATATACCAAAAATCACATCAAAATAG
>VSMD01054943.1:0-79407 GCA_008750895.1 Mirza zaza
GCTGTTGTAGGGCCCCAAAAGGGAAGGTCCCGTTCCCTGGAGGTGCCTCCGGCTGGTGGCTATATTGTCTCTCTGTCTCTCTGGGCAGCCGCGGGTAGGGTCGGGGGAGGGGAGGAGGAGGCAATATGGCGTCTGCCGCGCGGCTCGGGTCTGTGCACACGGAGGTGCCCCGAGGGAGTTGGGAGCCTGGTGCCGTGTCCGCTACTGGCTTACCACTCACTGGCGGCGGTTGTCGCTGGGCTGGTGTCCGCAGGTCCCTCCGCTCGCTGGGGAGCCCACCAGCAGTCTGGGATGCAGGGGAGGGGAAACGGCAGATCCACCTCCCCTTCCCGCTGGTCTCCGGGCTGCTCCGGGGGTCCCAGCCTCCAGTTCTCCTCTGAGACCTTCTCCCGTGGAGTCTCCCGTGGTCTCAGGTACTCCTCCTGCCGACCCTCATCCGATGTAGGCTCGTCTTCTTGCTTCTTTCTTCTAATTTCTTCTAGAATCTGTCTTTTCTTCAGAGACACTCTGTCTGGCGGTGTTTCTCATCCGCCATCTTCTGGGCGGGCTCTCCTCATACTTTTAAATTCATTGTTCCATTGTCATCTGGCTTCCATTATGCTTGGGAGAATTTATGCCATTGTGCATCCCAATCCTTTGTGTGGGTCGCTCCCAGGTGGTCTAGTGGTTAGGATTTGGCACTCTCTCCCAATCCTTTGTGTGGGACCATTTGTGTCCCTCTCTGGAAGACTTTAGGGTCTTTCTTTTTATTCCTGATGTGCCTTGGTGTGGATCTTTTTTCCCATGTCCTGAACCAGATGATTTTTGTGCCTAAAAGCTCTGGAAATTTTTCCTGTAATGTTTCTTTAATAATTCTCTTCTTTCTCTTTTCTCTCATTTCCCTTTCTGGAATTCTGGATTGATAATCTAGTTTTCTTATCTCCTCTGCCCTGTCATCCATATTTTTGACTTTTTGTTCTATTCTCTATGAGAGTTCATTCACTTTATCTTCTAACTCTGCTATTTAATTTTTTCTTTCTTTCTTTTCTTTTCTCTTCCTTTTCCTTCCTTCTTTTCTCCCTCCCTTCCTCCCTCCCTCCCTCCCTCCCTCCCTTCCTTCCTTCCTTCCTTCCTTCCTTCCTTCCTTCCTTCCTTCCTTCCTTCCTTCCTTCCTTCGTGTCTTGCTCTGTTGCCCAGGCTGAAATGGCTCAATCATAGCTGACTGCAGCCTCCAACTCCTGGGATCAAGTGATCCTCTTGCCTCTGCCTCCCAAGCAGCTAGAACTAGAGGCATACACCATCATGCCAAGCTAATTTTTAATTTTTTTTTTTTTTTGTACAGACATGGTCTCACTATATTGCCCAGGTTCGTCTCTAACTCCTGGCTTCGATGAGCAGTCCTCCCATTTCAGCTTCCCAAAGTGCCAGGATTACAGGTGTGATCCACCATGCCTGGCCACTCCGCTATTTCATTTTTTAAAATGTTAGTTACAGTTTTAATTTTTAAGACTGCTTTTATATTCTCTGTTGCTCCTTTTCCATGACATACTTGTGGTTTGGGCTGAAATATCTCTTCTTCTCTCTCTGAGGGGATTAATTTAACGAGCACATACATTTGTGCAGTGGGGGGAGGGGCCCAGGGTGTCACTCTCCACTTTGAGTCTGGGCAGGGCTTGTGGCCTGGTCAGCCTCAGTGAGGGGATCAGGTGGCACACAAGCTTCGCCTTGCCCCCAAGGCCAAGAGGAGGGGACTTTTCTTTGAGGTTGAATCTAGAAGATTCTAGTCCTTCTTTAGAGAAGGACTCTCCAGTTTCCTAGTTTCCTGCCTGGAATAGAGGCAGTAAGGAAAACAGCAGAGGGTCCTGCTCAGGTACAGACTTGCAGGCTTTCATTTCACCTTTCCGCTTGGAGCCCACCACTCTCTGCCACCTCCACCGTGCCCGTGCCCCTGAGTCTGCAATGGCTGCAGGGAATCACTTTCTCCAGACAAGAATTCTCTCATCTCCTGTGGGTGCAGGATAAGACCTAAAGTCCATCCACTGTGTATATAGATAAAGTTGATGTTTTACTTTCTGTTTCCCCTACAGCTTCTGCAAGTTTGGTGTTTGAAGGTCCTTGGACTCTTCCAGATCTCCGTAGGGTGGGCTGTCTCATTCTTTCTCAGCACTTGAGCCGAGATTGCCTTCATGTGCAAAGTCAGAGACCACATCTCCAAATGCTTTCTGCTTCCAAAGATTTCTAGAAATCTCTTCTCTGTGTCTTTTTGCTTCCTTGTTCTCTCTGTCCAGAATGAATCTAATTTTATTCTCTTGCTGTCATTTTAGGGGATTTTAGGAGGGAGCAAAGATAAAGATTCATCTAAAATATTCATCTAAAACATATCCATCCAGAATATATAAAGAACCCTTACAATTCAACCATAAAAAGACAAACAACCCAATTGAGAAGTGGGCCAAGGATGTGAATAGACATTTCTTCAAAGAAGATATACAAATGGCCAATAAGCACAAGAGAAGATGCTCAACACCGTTAGTCATTAGGGAAATGCAAATCAAAGCTACAATGAGATACCACTTCATATGCATCAGGATGGATATATATATACATATACATATATGTGGAAGACAGCAGGTGTTGACAAGGATGTGGAAAACTTGGAACCCTCATATATCACTGGTAGGAATGTAAAATGGGGCAGCATTTTCCCCAGGCGGCAAAAGAGAATCTAGGCTCTGACTATTGAACGCTCAGTCATCCTTTCCTTTTTCAAAGGGTGTTTATTGAGCACTTACTATTTGACACACGACTACTGGGGATTCGGTCAGGAGTGAAAACAAACCCAGTCCCTGTCCTCAAAAAGTTTTCCGTCAAGATGGGGGGATGGACACTAATCAGATAGGTGCGCAGATATGGAACCGTAGCTGTGACAAGAGCCGCAAAGGAAAAGCTCTCTGAGTCTATGGGAGAGTGTAACAGGAGGGCTCCATTGGGCTTTCTGAGGCTGGGAAGTCTCCCCTGAGAAAGTGCCCCTGAACTGAGATGTGAAGTTCAAATGCACAGTAGGAACTCGTGGAGGCGATGAGAGTGCCAGAGGTGGAGGAGCCTGTCCTGGACGGGAACAAAGACCCCTAGACAAAAGTGCGCGTGGCCTGTTTGAGGAACTCAAAGCTGACACTGTAGCTGGCTCTTCAAAAGCACAGCTCGGAAAGGAGGGAGTCGGCGCTGAGGCAGTGGTCCAGGGCCAGAAGCATCCTCGAGGCCGCAGCTGCGATTTTGGTCTTTATCTGGAAGGTAACAGCAGGTCACGCAATGGTTTTATGCAAGGAGGGATATAATCCAATTTTTTTGTTTGGAAAACTACCTTGGGCTTCTGAATGCAAAAGAGACTGTGGGGGGCAAATATCAATGAGAAGTAACTGTTAGAGCAGTCCAAGTGCGAAAAGCCAGTGGGTGGGCGAAAGCTTGCAGTGGGGTTGGAGAGAAGTGGCACTTAGGAGGTACATGTTAACGGGCTCTGGCAATGGGTCCGGCAGGGGGGTGGGGTGCGAGGGAGGTGTCCAGGGTAAACGCTGGCATCAGAATGTGGAAGAAGGCTCGTGGGGCAGGGTGGGGACAGCAGGCGCTTGGTCCTGGGCATGTTGCCTGTGAGATGTTTTTGAACCCCGGGGTACAGCTACTGAGGACAGAGGGGCAGCGGGGTACAGGGGTTGCACTTGAAGATGAGACTTGGGCCGGAAATGCACGTTTGGATCTCACGAGCATGCTGACAGGTGGCATTAGCTCCCCATGCAGCTGTCACATGCCTCAACAAGGGCCAGGTAACAATGGTTTAAACAAGAAATAAAAAGACAGGCAGAAACCTCAACCCAAATCTGCTTTCCTTGAGTCAGTACGCAGGTTGACAGCTCGCCACGTGCCGGGCCCCATCCGGGAGGCCGAGACGGAGTTAAGGAGCAGACTGACACTCTAGCTGGACACACAAGGACGAGGAAACCCAAACCCAAACACAAAAGCAAACAGCAGAACACCACGAGGTTCTGCAACTCAGGACGGTGACAGCCCAGCGAGGAGCTGAACACACGAGCCTCCTGTATTTTCTGGCTGGCTGTGGAAATGACAATGCCTCAGAGTCCACCGTCCACCTCGTCCACCTCTCTGGGCACCCTGGTGACACTTCCAGCACCCCCACCCTGGACTGCACAAGACAGCCCAGGCCACTGCCTGTCTTCTGTCCTGGTACCCACAGCCAGCCAGCCCTCTCCCTGTCATGTGCCTCTCCCCTTTCTTCCCCTCCCGTGTCATTCTCCCTCTTGCCTTGTCACCAGACATGCAGAAGCAGAGCTCCTTGCTTTCTGCATCCTGGGGGAAGCGAAGACTCATCGAACGTAAAAATCGACCATCCCTGAAGAGCAACCAGCCCAGCGCTTTGTCAAGGTAGGGCCCCAGGTGGGTGAAGGACACCCCCTCGGCACCCACGCCCAGATGGCCCGGCCCATGCGGCATCCACGGCCTGTGGCCTTCTCTCTAGGGTCCCCAGTGACTTCTCACGGGTCGCTCACCATGGATGTTCCTGGCTACCCTCCTGCCTCCCTGTCCTCTGCTACATTTAAGACAAAGCTTCAGACCGACACCCAACTCCGCTGCCCCGGGCCCCTTCTCTGTCCCCGCCACGGCCTTCCCTGGCCCTGTGCAGGAGGGAGCAGAGCACGGCCGCTCTGGTCCAGCGACCCTCTGCTCAGGCGCAGTCCCCATCCTCACCTGAGCTCGTAGGGCTGGACTGAGCATTAAATAAGATAGCATGTGGTAAAGCACATGGCAAGTACTCAAAAAAAGTGGTGACAATTTTAACATCTCTTAAACTAAACTAGTTATCTTTTCTCCACCTCCAGATATAAATGGAACTAACAAACTTCAGTGCTTTCAGACTTCATCTCCCTTGGAAATGTCTCCCAAAGTTATGCTTCTATCTGTTAGGAATGCTTTCAGACTACATAGAAAGCCCAATTTACAGGGGGTTTATTAGATAATGAGCTGTTTTTATTCACAACACTTCTGACACCAAATGTGTGGGTTGTTCTCCACACCAACCAATTCTCCAACTCTCTGGGCACCAGCTGGGTGTCCTATAATTCAGTGCAGTTCTGGCTCTAACTACCCAGAGTTAATGTCAGACGCCACAGGTTTCCGGGCTCATCCCACGGGACTTCGCTTGTTTCAGGTGCCGGTCACAGGGACAGGGTCCGGAGGGCGCCCACACTTCTGCCCAACTCGCCTCCCAATTGGGGGTTACCACACACAATCCCTTCAGGTTTCATAATTTGCTAGAAGGACTCAGAAAACGCAGAGAAACATTTTACTTACTATTCCTGGTTTATCATAAAGGTCTATTATAAACCCAGAAACGGCCAAATGGATGAGCCGCCTAGGGCAAGGCACGGAGGAAGGGCACAGAGTCCCCATGACCTCTTGGGACACATCACCTCCCCGCACCTCCATGTGTTCACCAACCTGGAAGATCCCCAAACCCCATTGTTTAGGGTTGTTTTTTTTTTTTTTTTTAATGGAGGCTTCATGACATAGGCAGGATGGATTTTTAAATCATTGGCTGTTAGTGATTGGCGCAGTCTCCAGTCCCTTTCCCCTCCCTGGAGGTGGCAGTGGAGTGTGGAGGAAGCTGAAAGTCCCAACCCTCTATCTAAGCCTTGGTCTTTCTGAGAATCAGCTCCAGTCCTGAAGTTACCTAGCCCCCCACTCCACCCCTCAGCCACCGGTAATCTCATTAGCATACAAAAGATTTCCTCTGCAAAGTCCAAGGGTTTTAGGAGCTATGTGCCAGGAACTAGGAAAAAAGGCCAAATATATATTGTTTAGTGTGCTGCAGATATCATACAATTAATGTTTTCTTGTATAACAAGAAGATCTGAGGCAGGTGATTGTAGCGATCAGTCCAGACAAGGCCACTGTGGAACCAGCTTCTGTCTTCCGATTTTGCCATCCTTAGCAAGTTAGCTTTCCCCTCTTGGTTTAAAAAAGGTTTCTCTTATGAGCACAATATGGCTTCCACAGCTCCAGGGATCACACATACATCCAAAGAAAGGCAGAAGGAAGGGGTGGTGCAAGAAGCATTTGTCCTTTCAGCAGGAAAATCTATTTCCTTCTCAATACTTCTAAGAGGCTCCTGCTTATATCCTGTTTACCAGAACTGTGTCATGTGGTCCTCTGTAGCTGAAAGTCTCTATACTAGAGACTGGTGTGGGAGAAGAGGATTGCAACTGACGTTCGGTTATCCAATTAGCAGTGTCTGCTATTGCCTTTTCTTTTCTATGGCTCTGTAATATATAGAAAGGGTCAGGAAATCATGCCTATAGGTAGATGATAGACCATTCAATCAAGTGACAGGTAGATATACACATGTCATGTATATATAAATATATACCATATATACATATTTACCTTTACATGAATATATATGCATATATACACATTCATAAATATAAGGTCAGGTGTGCTGATATTTCCAATTTATATTTATTGTTTTAAGAAAAAACAAACAAAAACATTTTTATTTTTAAGAAAAAATATAAATTGTATTTTTCATTTTTACTGAGATCCTGTGTGTTCCAGGATTTTATGGACACTATCTTGAATTCTTCAGACTTTAATTGTCTCCATTTCATAGCTCGGGACTAACAACTCACTGTTGTCTAGCTGGAGGAATGCAGACTTGGGATAAGGATTCCCCAGGGGAGAATGTGTAACCCTGGGAAGAGCCTCTGAAACTCCCAGAGAACTCACCCCACCCAAGGGAAGGGGAAGTGCAAATCGTGGCGCTGCTGAGTGGGGACCCAGAGCCGGAATCTTCCCTCCTAGTGTTTCTGGCTTCGCCCCTCCAGGACTTCTCTAGAGCTGTCCAGAACCCGTGGATTTTTCTAAGTCTTAAGCATATGGAACATCTCATCTTGGGCACATTGGGAGCTTTCTTCTCTGGCAGGAAATAACTGCTCCCCTGCTGTTCAGAACAATAAGCCAAGACCTGAGTCCACTCTAAATACCACGCAACCCACCAAAAGTCTCTGAGCCTGATCTCTGAGTGCCGGGTGTGATGCTGGGTCGAATCCTGGATTGGGAGGAATAAACTTTGCTATAAAGGATGATATTGCAGCAATTAACAAAATCTGAATATGGGCTGTATATGAAATAATAGTATTGTAGAAATGTTAAATTTCTCAAATTTTATCCTTGAATTGTGATTACGTAAGAGAATATCCTTTTTCTTAGTAGGTACATATAAAGTATTTAGGGTCTTAAGGTATGGCTTTCTACAATTTACTTTAAAATGTTCAGCAAAAATAAAATAGAAATAAGTGTGAATAATAGTGATAAATATTAAAAATATACGATAAGTATGTATAAATAAAAAATCCATAAATGTGAAAAATAATAATGCATATATTTCATATGACTCAACCTTATATACTGGAAGAGAAAGAGAGAGACAGACAGAAAGCCTCACATGGCAAAATGGGAACAATTCTCCATGGGAAAAACATACTGGAGTGCAGTGAAATGTTCTGGCAACTTTTCGGCAGGTCTGAGCCTTTTTCCTAAATACAGCAAAAGAGTTAATTTTTAAACCTCTCCAAGGTGGAGTGTCCATGCTGTGTTGATGTGGGAAGCAGACTGAAATACTCAGGAGAAAGAGGACGAAATGGTAGCAATGATTTTCAAACTCCGCATAGGTGTTGCCTCTCTGCTCCACCAAGCATGTCTCCAAACAGATACTTGGATTCTGCCCAGATATTAATAATTTCAAAATCACCCACAAGGTTCTCAAAACCTGCAAGTCTCAGTAGTATTGCTAATGGGCTCATCTGCTAGAAGCTACATTTCTAGCTTCTTGACATTTAACTTATGACTCTCCCTCTTTCTCGGTTGGCTTTGAAAATCTCTAAATGGTTTTCCAAATTTGGCAGACTCCAACCGGCCTTTTCACGGTGGAGTCTAACGTAAAGCTCCTTGGGCTTGCACTTTGCCTCTGAAAGTTCCATTATGTTCTCCCAAGCTTCATTCCTAGGAGTTGCTTTACCTACTCCTACCATAAATATTAAATGGCTTGGCAAAGGACCTCGGAGTAAGTGCTTCTAGAAATTGGCACTTCTGGTGGATCTTCCCCAAGGCCTCCCTCAGGAGTGCATCTTCCTGAGCCTGCTGAACTGATGACACTTGGACGGGCTTTGCTTAGTTAGAGCTCTAAGGCCCACCAGCCCACTTGAGGGAAGCCACGATCCCCAGGAGCCGTGGAGGGGCCCAGGACAGGTGAGGTCGCCAGAACCCAAAAGGAGAGCGAGTTGGGTAGGGCAAGCTGCTCTGAGAGGAGTCATGACTTTCGGGAAGGGCCAAGGCCAGGTGGAGGCACCCTCACTGAGAGGGGCCGGGGAATACAAGCCTGGCCTCCCACCCTCTGGTCCCCTGCAGGGACTCCCCTGCCAAACCCAACCAGAAACCACAGGGCACAGAGCCTGGGGCTGGGGAGAAAACCCTGGCTGGCCAGCCCCATAGCAGAGTGCCTGGGAAGGCTGGAATGTGAGTTTGGAGAGGGGCAGCTGGAATGAATCTGGCATATTCCATTTCTTCTTCTGTAAAACGGAAATCATAAAAATAAAACCTATCTCATAGATTTGTTGTCAGGATTAAATGAGATGATGTTAAGTGGGCTGGCCTAACTCAGTGCCTGTTGGTTTTCATTATCCGTCGGGAAGGAAGGCTTTATGGGAGTCTCCGCTGGGAGGGTCTTTGTGCCTTTGCTCGGCTTCACCAGTCAGGAGAGAAGCGACGATCCCACTGGTGTTGCTAGTTGGAAGGCCCCTAGGTCCTCATTTCAAAACTTAACTACACAGCTACAGTAATCAAGACAGTGTGGCCGGCATTGGCAGAAGGACAGACACAGCTCAGTGGAACAGAATGAAGAGGCCAGAAATAAACTCTTACATTTTCGGTCAATTGATTTTACGCAAAGGTGCCAAGAATGGTCTTTGCAACAAATGGTGCTGGGTCAACTGGAAACCCACATGCAAAAGAGTGAATTTGGACCTTTACCTCATATACAAAAATTAACCCCAAATCAATCTAAGAGCTAAAACTGTGAACTCTAAGAAGAAAACATGAGTGTAAATCTTCACATCCTTGGATTAGGCTATTATTAACACTTCTTGGATATGATACCCAAAGCACCAGCAACCAAAGAAAAACAGATTGGTCTGACTTCATCAAAATTAAAATGTCGTCTTCTTGAAAGAACACCATCAAAAAATCGAAAAGACAACCTCAGAATGACAGACTAATTTTGCAAATTATATATCAAATAGGGGACAGAAGGTGGACTAATGTTTGCTAGAGGATGGGGGAGGAGCGAGTGGGGAGTGACGACTAACAGGTACACGGCTTCTTTTGGGGGTAATAGCAATGTTCTAGAATTAGATAGTGGTGATGGTTGGGCAACCTTATAAATATACTGAAAACCACTGCATCGTGTACTCTAAAACGGTGAATTTTATGATATGTAAGTTACCTCTCAATAAAAATATATTTTTAAAAACTCAATGGACAAGTTGATATAGGGGAAAGAATTAATAGAAGATAAAGCTGAGGTAATTACTCAGAGATTGCACAGAGATAAAGAGATTAAAAAAAAAAAAAGAAAAAGAAAGCCAGGTACAGTAGCTCATGCCTATAATCCTAGCACTTTGAGAGGCCGAGGTGGGAGGATTGCTTGAGGCCAGGAGTTTGAGACCACCCTGGGCAACAGCGAGACCCTGTCTCTACAAAAATGAAAAAATTAGCTGGATGTGGTAGCAAGCGCTTGTAGTTCCAACTACTTGGGAGCCTGAGGCAGGAGGACCACTTAAGCCCAGGAGTTGGAGGTTGCTGTGACCTAGCTGTTGCCAACATACTCTAGCCCAAGTGACAGAGTAAGACCCTGTCTCAAAAAAAACCAAAAACATATGAAAGAAAAATTAAGAGATATGAACAAAAGGGTGAGTAGAACCAACATTTCTTCCAACATGCAGAGAGAATGGGGAAGAATCATATTCAAAGACATAAAGAATTAGGCCCGGGGCTGTGGCTCAAGCCAGTATTCCCAACTTTGGGAAGCTGAGGCAGGAGGATCTCTTGAGGGCCAGTGTTCCAGACTAGCCTGGGCGACATAGCTAAACCCTGTATCTACAAAAAAATTTTTTAGTTATCCTGGCATTGTGGTGTGCACCTTTAGTCCTAGCTACTCAGGAGGAGGATCGCTGAGGCAGGAGGATCACTGGAGCCCAGGAGTTTGAGGTTGCAGTGAGCTATGATGACGCCACTCTAGCCTGGGTGACAGAGTGAGACCCTGTCTCTAAAATAAATAAATAAAAGGGCATGAGTTCTTAGATTTAAGGAGAAGTTCATATCTCAAAAGGTTAAATAAAAACAAATTCACATCTGTTACAATGTGATGAAGCAGAGTACATCAAATAGAAATAGAATATCTTAAAAGCTATTAGAGATAAAAGGAAGATTACTATCAATGTGATGGCTGTTCCTTTGGAAGCAGGCTTCTTAAGAACAACTGTAGACTCCCAGCGACAAAGAAAAACCTTAAAAATGTTGATGGAAAACAACCCTCCAGCCACGATTCTATCCCAGCTAAACCATTACATCAAGTGCCAGCAAAATCAGAGACACGAGCTGACAGAACCACAAGAGCAAGTCCTTCCAGCAGGAAAATGAGTGCATCTGAAGTGGTGGGACAGAGGAACGACTGAGGAGCAAAGAGACTGGTTAAATGTTGGCAAGTCTAGACAAGCGTTTCTAACCTTGACCCCTTGCTGCTCTGCTCTGCTCACACTTGTGGTAAGAGTCCAGGTGTCCTTTTCGTTGGTTTTATTTGTGACCCACATATTTGCAAAGCACATTAGTTTCTCTCTTCCTCAGTCTTGAGCGGTGCATCCCCTCGGCAGACCCTAAGCCACATGAGGACGGACACTGTGCCCACCTCACTCACCTCTGCAGCCCCATCCCAGGGTCTGCAAGGTATGTGCTCCACGCATTCCTGTTGCATGAATAAATGAACTTGGCCAATACGTATGACCCTGAGTTTATCGATTTGAATTTTAAATCATCTGTTGTCTCCTTCACAGCGCTTGTTCTGCCATTGAATGGGCACCCTCCTCAGCTCCCTTGGGCTCTGACAGCCCATACAGGGTGCCCTTCTGGGGGATGGCTTTCTCATTCTGGCTGTCCCCCCTGGATGCCGTCACCCTATGCCAGGTCCCTGACCTCTCCACCGGCCTGGGCCTTGGCACTCCTCTCTGTGCTGTCCCAGCCTCCCCTGGAATGGAGGTCTACCTCTCTCTGCCCCAGGTGATGGTTAGGACGGAATTGTTCAGGAAGGGAAGGAAAAAATAAAGAAGGGAAGAAAGTGGGGAGTCAAAGGAGAAAACAAGCTTTTTTTTGCCTAATCAACCTTTGTCCTTCACAACAACTACTTTTTGCCTTGATCATAATGTATTTTATGCATGCAGGACCCTCTATCTGGAATTGCCCTGGCCTTTGCCTTTTGAAATTCTACTCATCCTTCAACACAGAGGACACACGTCTCTCTGTGGAGCCGTCTCTGCTCACACACACACTCACATATACATACGTGCTCTCACAGGTACCCACGTACACAGGCATCGAAACAGAAAACCATTCACCAGTTCTCCTGGGTTCCTCTAACACTATGACAAGCTTCTGTTATGACACTAAAGACATCATATCACGGTTGATTGTTTATAGTCTGTTGGGCCCCACTGGACTGAGTTCTTTAAATGCTGGAGTCTTCTCTTGCTACTGTGTTTCCCCAAAACTAAGACAGGGTCTTATATTTATTTTTCCTCAAGAAGACACCCTAGGGCTTATTTTCAGGGCATGTGTTATTTTTTTTAAGTACGGTACAACAATCTACATTTATTCAAATATAGTTAAATCGTCTTCTTCTGGAACATCGTCATAACTCTCCAAACCCCAAATTCCATCCTGAATTTCTTGCGACTCTATTTCCTTTAGAACCACTGGCCCCAATCTCTCATGTCGAGCAATAGAGCTCTCATGGGGCAGATGAGAAGGGCTGCTGTCTTCTTTACCGCTCCGAGACGAAATGCATGGGTTGTGCAGATACGCTGCATAGCCACGTCCATCACTGGGTCTTATTTTCGGGGTAGGGCCTATATTGCGCAAATGCTTAGAAATCCTGCTGGGGCTTATTTTATGGGTAGGTCTTGTTTTTGGGGAAACATGGTAGCACTCAGCACAAGGATAGCACACAGTGAGTGCTCAATAAATGTATGCAGAATGAACTATGCGGTTGACCTGGCGTTTATGAGCAATCTTAGCATTGGAGAGATGATGTGGCTTTTTTTGCTCCTTGGGAATAGTTTTTTTGTTGTTTTAATTTAAATGTATCTGGGTGGCTTACAGATAACAGTGATGTTATTTCTGGACATGCTGTAAAGCTACAGTCCCCAACCCCTGGGCCGTGGACTGGTACCGGTCTGTGGCCTGTTAGGAGCCAGGCTGCACAGCAGGAGGTGAGCAGCGAGCAAGTGAAGCTTCATCTGTATCTACAGCCGAGTGAACCCTACTGTAAATCCCACTGCGAGGGATCTAGGTTGCGGCTCCTTATGAGAATCTAACGCCCGATGATCTGAGGTGGAGCTGAGGCGGTGATGCTAGCGCTGGGGAGCGGCTGCAAATACAGATTATCATTAGCAGAGAGGTTTGACTGCACAATGCATTCAAACATTTGTGCTTGAATCACCCCAAAACCATTCATTTCATCCCCAGTCCATGAAAAATTGTCTTCCATGAAACCAGTCCCTGGTGCCAAAAAGGTTGGGGACCACTGTTGTACTGGACAGTGAGGAGCTGATTTAACCCAATCTCATGGAGACTACCAACAACCACCAGAGACTCACCCACAGCATTCTCATGTGAACTCCAGCACTCAGCAGCAAATTAATCACTGTGGCTAATCAGTAATAATAATAATAAAAAAAATCTGTGCATTTTCGGCCTCCGTTAGCTTATAAGTAAATTAACATGACAAGATTTTCAATTCACAAAAAACAATGCCAAAATACAAAGAACTGCATAAAGAAACCCACGTGCAATTAAAGAGGAAGAATCCAATACACCCTACAGGAATCTTTCTAACCCTGAATTCCCATGGCAGGAAAGAGCCCCAAGTGTTCAACGCTAGAGCTAATTTAAACCTCTATCCTGTAATTTTAAATTCAGATCCTCAGGTTGCCCTGGTATTCCTCATTTGCCCAGGCTCAGCGAACTTGGCATCTTCCAACATGTGTACGTAGTTTTGCAGCTAAATATACGCAGCAGAAGCACCCACCACCCCCTTGTACTTCCTTTTCTCCCTCCTTTCTTTCCCTCTCCCTCTCCCTTTCACAGACTGCGCTGGGTTGGGTGGACCTGGCTCTGTCCCAAGTTTCAGAACATCTGGAACAATTTTTCTATTGTTCTTGAGCTGAGTTTCTGCAAAACCACAAATAACTTCGCTAAGCACCATTTCCCCTTAATTTTTAAACCCACCTAGATTTCAGACGCATGTATTTCTCATGCTTCTGACTCATGTATACCTTACTCATTGAAGTGCCTTTTTGGCTTTTTTCGGTTTTATAATGAGCCATTTGCTACCCGAAATGCCTAGGTAATCTTTGCAGTCATTTTCAGCATCTTCCAATCTTTTTTTTTTTTTTTTCCAGGAAGACAGATCATTGACAGAATAAAGGACTAGTCATCAGGAGCCCACAGTACCTACATATGCACGCACACACAAAAAAACATCACCCAGGAAAAGCTCATTATCAGTTCAAAATACTGAAACCACATGGTGAGTGAACATTCCTGCTTAGCAAAGTGGCCCTCCTGGACCCCAAACAGAGGATTATGAATGTTTTGTAGCAATGCATCTGAAGAAACTAAAGTGAGTAAAGAAAAGGATTTTTGTATCTGAATTGAAAGTAGGCATCACACTCTAACTGAATGACACTTTTCCTTTTTGTTGTGGTAAATGTGCATAACATAAACTTGCCATCTTAGCCATTTTCAAGTGGCATTCACACTGCTGTGCAACCGTCACAACCATCCATTGCCAGAACTTTTCATCATTCCAAACGATAACATCCCATTACCGCCTCCTCCCAACCCCTTGTAATCACTACTCTACCTTCCCTTTCCAGGAATTTGACTATTTAGGTATTTCACGTAAGCTAAATGATACAGTATTTGCCTGTCTGTGGCTGGCTTATTTCACTTAGCATAATGATTTCAAGGCTTAGCTGTGTTTTAGATGAGAACTTCATTCCTTTTTGACCCAAACAAAAACCTATAGGAAAGAAACAACAACTGATCGACATGGGAAGAAATCAGCAAAGGAACTTCGGAAATATGAAGAACCAAACGGATACCACACCCCCAAAGAAGAGCACCAGCCCCTTAGAAACAGACACCAACCAAAATCAGGCAACCAAAATGACAGAAGAGGAATTCCGAATGTGGATCATAAGAAAATTCAACGACCTGCAAGACAACTCAACAACCAACACAAAGAGAACTTCATTCCTTTTTAAGTCTGAATAATATTCCATTGTATGTACCATATGCCACACTTTGTTTATCCATTTCATCTGTGAACATTTGCTTTGTTTCTACCTTTTAACTATTGTGAATAATGCTGCTATGAACATCGGTGTACAAATATCTGTTAAAGTCCCTGCTTTCAATTCTTTTGGTTGTATACCTGGGAATGGAGTTGCTGGGTTACCTGGTAATTCTATGTTTGACTTTTTGAGGACCCACTGAGCTGTTATCCACAGCAGCTATGCCATTTTACATTCCCACAAGCAAAAGCATTATTTTTTTTTAAACTGCCTAGATTATTAACACCAATGTAACGTACCCAACAACAATGTAAGAGGACAACCTATTTGGGCAGGAGATAAGACGGGGGCCAAGGTAGCTTCTTCATCTCCCTTTTTTGCAGAACATCTACCATTAAAGAGACAGCCCTGTAAGTGAATATAACATTTGATATTTCAGAAAGCTTTAGAAAAACTAAGGAACCCATTAAATTCCCAGCAAGTATGAATTTACGGGCACCCAGAACCCTCTTTCTAATGTAATCTCTTGTCAGACAGTCATGGCCAAACATGAGGGATTCTAACCAGACTGCATTGCATTTTTATTATATTTGTGTATCCTGTAGTCAGATCTTGCCTCAATTGCCCTGCCGGCACACTGTGCTCCCTGCTGGCTAAGCCGCCTGGTGTTTTTTCCTATCCAGTTGGAAGCAGCATTTCACTCCTCAAATAGACAGTAGCCCTTGGCCTCCCACCGAGGCCCGCCTCTGAGTTCCCCAGGCTCCTCGCTTGTGGAGGGGGCACTACCAGCACTCTGTCCTCCAGGAGCCCCGGTGACTGGCGCCCTCCTCCCCGGGGCCAGCTGACAGGTGGGAAGAGCTTAATGAACCCATGGTGAAGCTTCGCCTGGATTTGCTGGGAAAAGCCCACAGGAAGGCTGTGCTGTGCGAGCTCACCTTCGGGTCCTGCCCTTTGTTCCTCCCTCATCACCACGGACACCTCCACACACCTTCACCTCCCCTAGCTCCTCTGGGTCCCCCAGACACAGACCCCAGGGACAGACTCCCTTTCTATGAGGGACAGAGAAGGTGTAGAAGTGTCCCGTGGCAGAGACAGCCCGGTGAGGGGCTGTACACAGCCAAACGCACAGTGTCAGGGCGACCCTGATTTATGCACCCTTGGCCATGCCGGTGACCCTCACGGGGCCCGCCAAAAAAATGATCAACTCCTCTCCTCAGAAACGTTGAGTTCTAATTTTGATTCCTTTTCCTGTGGGGGAGGCGGTGGGGAGGGCAGGCAGCATAACCACAGAGAGGGGAGCCTTGCGGATTACAAACTGGGCCAGGGTGGCCCGTTTCAAAGGCATTGAGGAGGGGCTGAGAAAACAGGCCATTTCCTGCAGCCCCATCACAGGAGTGCAGGGCAGGTTGCATCTAAACAATCCGCAGAGCTCAGAGAACTCCAGGCCACAGGCGGACCGCAGCCATGGATAATTACACCCCCCAGTCTCGGCATGTGAAGAGTTTCCCAGGGTCTCAGGGACTGGGCTCCCAGCTCAGCGTGTGGTCTCCCAGCAGGGCCGGAAAGTTGCGGGGGAGGGCGTGACTGGAACCCAGACAGAGCCCTGGGAGAAGGGGCACAGCCTAGTTGGGGATGGGACAGCTTCATGAGTGTCAGGACACACTGGGGACCAGGTGACAGGTGGAAATGCCTGCAAGACCCGGTCAGGGCCACCATGGTGTTTTGGAAAGAGCACAGTGTGGGGGCCAGCCAGCCCCGGGTTCAGATTCCAGCTCCGTGCCAGACACAGACCACAGGACAAGGAGTTGGATGCAGGTGGTTGCTTTGAGAGATGACCCCGAGAAGCGTCAGTTGGGGCTGGGGGAGTAGGGGAGGCAGGAGGTACAGGGTGAGTCCCGGAGCAGCTGCCACTGGCAGAAACAAGGTGCAGAGTCAACCCCAACTCCCAGCCTGAGGCTCGTCAGCGGGATCTATCCACCAAAACCCTTCCATCTGCTGAGCACTTCAGCTTGCCCTGTGTCCTTGGAGGGGTGGGGGAGCCCTTAGGCTGAAAGTTCAGGGGGCCTTAGCAATTCTCAGTGTGGAAAGGTGGGTGCTGAGGGGACGTGGTGCCCCTGATAGCATCCCACCCACTCAGCAGCCTGGGGCCTGGGGCAACACAAAGGACAGGGGAAAAACCGATTCTTCTGAGGACAGTGGGTTTGTTTGATGGAGGGTCCCTCATGCTGCCAGCGACCTCACAGCTCGGTTTGGCTCCCCAGGTCTGGAGGCAGCGCGGTCCAGGCTGGGCCACCCTGCAGGGCGGAGCAGGAGAAGGGAGGGCTGCTGGGCAATCCGGGGACATGGGCCATAGGCACAGAGATGACAGGAAGCCAGAGAGAGGGCAAGGGCATGAGATCCTACCCCCAGAAGTGTTTGGTGAAGTGCACAGAACTCGAGAAGAGGTTAGTGGGAGCATATCTCTTTGGAAACCCACAAAGGGGCGTGTCCTGTAACCAGGCTGATGTGAGGACAAATAGGAACAGTAAGTCCAGATGGATGAGCCAAGAACCGAGAACTGAGGCCCCAGAGGTGACTCTGGGGAGGACTTTTGACCTCTCTAGTGTGTAGAGTGGGTGCAAATCAAATCCCCCCAAAAGCAGCCTGTGAGATGAGCTTTTGGGTGCACATGTGTCATTTGGGGAGGTGATTGGTGTGTGCTAGTGAGTGGGGCTCTGCTGTGGGCAGCTAGGGCTCCCCCCTGCAAGGTGCCCTCTGAGGAATGGTGCAGAACGCATCTCGGAACTGTCCTGCAGGGGACAGAAAGAGTGATGTTTCTCTGCAGACCTCCCCATTCAGACAACAGCTGTCCCCGTGGATGCAGGCGCCAGGCGGAGCAAGCTCCTGTGGCGCCAGAGAAAGTCCCCGGAGAAGAGGAGGAGAATGCAGGCACCAGAGGGGGCAGCTGTCGCAGGAGGGGACTGTCCCTGGGCAGCACGTGGACGCTGCGGTGGGCCAGGGGAACATGCAGCACCCACCTAGAGCTCTGAGGAAAAGGTGGTCTCAGCAGCAGGCAGGACACAAAGATAATGATTCCTCCAAACAGCAGTGGTGTGTGGAGGTCAGTAGCTACAGTGACAGTGGAGCTGCAGCCACTGGCGTTCAGGTATTGGAGAAGGCAGGCAGGGACTGCGGGGAAGCCTAGCCATGCCTGGGAGGGGCGGCAGCCCCCAGAACAGGGGCAGGGGAGGCCAGCAAGGATGCCTGGTCTTGTTCTTCAGTTATTTTTATTTATTTGTTTCTTTTTTTATTAAGAGACACTCCGTCGGCCAGACTGGAATGCAGTGGCGTGATCATAGCTCACTGTAACCTCGAACTCCTGGGCTCAAGCAATCCTCCCACCTTGAACTCCCAAAGTGCTAGGACTACAGGCATGAGCCACCACACTCAGCCTCCCCAGTCATTTTTAAAGAAAATAAACACTGAATTCAGGGGGAAAAAATGACAATTGTGAGTTTTGTGAGGGACTATATCCGTCAGGATTAAGTTAGTCTGTTTGTAAGAAGAGACTCAAAACATCGTGGCTTAGACAAGATGAAAGGGAAAGGCTGGAGCTTCCAGCTGGGGGCTAAGGGACAGGCATCGCCACAGAGTCTGCAGGGCCCAGGCTCCTTCCAGCTCCCTGCCGTGCCACCTAGTGGGGTCCTCCCCCCTGATCCGAGCTGGGGACTCTCACGCCCTATCCCATCTGTAAGATGGAAGAAGGGACCAAGAGAGAGGGAGGAGGGGGCAAAGGGCAGTGCCAGCTGTTTTAAAGGAAGATTCCTACAAATCACCAGGCCACTATTCCAGTTACATGCCACCGGCCTGCTCCGAATGCCATGGCCACGCCCATCTTCAGGAGGGGATGGGGAATGTTTTCTGTTTCCCGTGTGACCCTGTGCCCAGTTGGAAATCCTTTTCCTGAGGACAAAGGGGAAAATGATGTTGCATCCAACCAGCTGCCTCTGCAGCGACCCTGCCAGTCCCCTCACAGGTGAGGATGTAGAGCCACAGGTGGCTACGTTTATATGGAGGACATGGATTTTATCCCATGTGCTGCATGTTTTAAGCAATAACAGAGTATTCCACCCAGTCCCATGTTCCCATCCCACACAGGGGGCTCACCCTGGCAACAGATGGCAGCCCCCCAGATCCCCTCAGCCCACCTGAGCTCACCTGCAGCTGCAGAGGACAGTTACTGCATGACAGCTGCCACCTCCAGTGCCCACATGCCTCCTTCTCTACCTGGAACTTCCTCCAGCACCTTGAGAGTTGGCTCTTCCACAAGCAGGCACCGCTGAAGTCTGGAGGCGTTAATGTACCTAGAGCAGCCCTCAAAAGAGGGGCCGAGAGCCAGCAGGTGTGTGCCCCCCTCCCTAGCGTGCGGTGGGACGGTCCCGACTGTGCTCGGTGTGGCTTCTCAGACAGGACCTGGAAGAACCGCGCCCAGTTTCCTGTAGTTACCACACCCTTTCCTGTATTTTCTCCGTCCCTGTCTCCCTATCCTGCTTCCTTGCCCAGGTGAGCTCTCTGCACCTGGGCCCCTATTTCAGGGTCTGGTTTTGGGGAAATCCAAACTAAGATACCTTTGGGTGTCTTCCCTATGGGCACCCTGATAGTGAGTGGCAAAATTAGAATTTGAACTCGGATCCCTCGGCTTTAAGACCCAATGTTCTTTCCACAGTCCTGCAACAAGAGTACAGGAGCATTAAAAAAAAATCAATACCTTGTCAACAAATTGCAATCCTGAAGTCAACCTAGTTTCTGAATGAAATCCTAGGCCCACTAAAAGTGAGTGGAGTCGATTAAAATGCAATAAAGATTCAGTCCATGTATTAAAGATAATAAGCAGGACTGGTTTTGTTAATGAATGGAGCCTGTGCCTCCTTCTGCCCCAGCAGTTCTGGGAATGGCTGTTTGATTTGGCTTATTGGTTTTTCTTGATTATGATGCTGTGCGTAGTTGTGCTCAGAGGGCAAAAGCTCCGCCTGTAAACACAAGAGACTGTGCACTCTGACAATAGTCCAGGGTGGAGAGAGACCTTTCCGGGAACTGCCAAGGTCATCTATGACCTCAAGGTCATGTGTTGACCCTGTGCCCAGGCGGGGGACATGACCAGCCTGCCACAGCCAAATACGTGTGCAAGTAAACTGAGGCAGACGACCGAGCACTTGCCAGAAGTCTGGGGAGGGATTCCTATGTGGAAAAGGGACCTGTCCCCACCTGGCCCCCCAGGGTCCCTGCATCCCTAGCTCTGGATTGTTGCTTGTGGGCTCAGGCTTACACACCTGCCCTATTCTGATTTGGTGTTTCTAGCATTAATAATAATAATAATTTTTATTATAAGCCTAATAACAGCAGAATCAACAGTTTCTGCTTTCTTTGGCTGAGTGTTTGTGTGACAGCCACTTTCTTTTAATATTCCCTTTAAGCCTGACAACAATCTTCATTTCACAGATAAGCAGACTGAGCCTCAGCAAGGTCACGTAACCTGGCCAAGGCTCCACAGCTGACAGTCCCAGCCTCGTGCACCAAGGCCAGGCCACACGGCCTCCTGGTTGGCTTCACGTGGCCATCGGCTACTGCAGTGCTGGGGCCCCAGCAGAATCTTGGTTTTGATTCTCACCAGTGAAGACCTGGGAACCTGGTTCCCTGCTTGTCCCCTGGCCAGCTCCCTGCCACATGACATACTCGAGGGAGGAGTCAGACCAGTCCCACCTGCCATGAGCCTGAGCTGCGCCATTAAACTGGACAAAGCCCTTCATCCCTGGGAACATAGAGGCTGTGATGCAGTCGCAGGCCTGGCTGAGGTGGGCGAGGCAGGAGCCAGGCTCCTTCCACCCACTGCCCTGACGTCCAAGGAAGCCTGCTTGCCCCTCCCCAAGCATGCTGGGCAAAACCACGGGAAAGCCAGTTGGGGACTGCAGAGTGCCTTTGCCCCGCCCAAGACCCTTCAAGTAGGCAGCTGCACGTGCTCCTCAAATGGGTGACTGGGCAGTTACAACTGTCCCCTCTCTGGAGCACGCTGAGCCATACCCATGCCCTGGTAAAGCTTAATTCAGAGCACGTTCCCCCAAGCAGCCCCCCTCCCCCGGTGAAATAAGGGCTGGTGAGGGAGAAGAAAGAAAGAACAAAAGTAGGGGAGGAGGTATTTTGAAATGGTCTGGGATCCATTTCTTCGAGGCAGCAGACTCCTTAAATTTTTATACATGGCAATGCGGTGATTAAGTGCGGCTGCTGCCAGCGGCTTACGGGAATGAGCAGAGAGACAGGGCTGGGGGCAGAGGGTGGCGTGAGTGATGGCACTGTACCTGCCCAGCAGCCTCGCGCCAGGCCGGGACCGACTTCCGCCGGTCTGAACCCCAAGGACGCCTCTGCGCTCCTCTGGGCTCTCTCCTGCATTCCAAATCAGCACTCATCAATCTCTGGCTCCTGCCTACTTTCTATTTAAAGTGCGTGTGGCAGAGGGAGGGTGGAGAGGCTACTGCATCTTTGCCGTTTCTTAATAAAATGGGTAGGTTGGTGAGGATTCGTGAATAGGAGGGACCAGAGGAGACTGGAGCCAGGGTTTTCCTAATGCTATTAAAAGGCCAGTGAACAGAGGGCTGTCTGCTGGCAGTGTCCAGAAAACGGACACAGTCGCTAATGAGCCTGTGATGGATGGGGACTGACTCCCTGGCGGCCGAGCTGCAGTCCCAGAGGGGCCAGTGGCCAGAAGAAGGGACTTTCCTGCAAGAGCAACACATATGAACTTTCCAGATCACATGTAGAACACGCAAAAGTAAAGCTTTCTTTGTAGCAGAACTAAGCTACTAAGCGATGACATTCAGATTTTATGTACCAGTAACAGGAGGCCAAGGCCCAACACACAAGCGCTTTTCAAGTCCCTGCTTACGGCACGTTTGCTAATGTCCCACTAGTCAAAACATAGTGTGGCTGAGCCCATATCCCAGGGGTGGAGAAAAAACCACCGCCTCTTTCTCAATGAGAAGTGGCAAAGTCACATTGCAAAGGGGCACAGTACAGAGAGATGGGTAGAATTATTTTTAGCCGTCTTTGAAAATAATCTACCACATACCAGCTCTTGCCTCCAAGATTTCAAAGTACTCCAAGATTATTTTTGTCTCACTCCAGTTCGTCCACTTTGCTTCAGATTTCTGTTCTGAAAGATCACTCCAAGGGAAACGAATGGCAGCAGTGTGACAAGGGCTGGGAGTGAGGACTTGAGAATACTTTGTTGTAAGATACCTGCCCCATCTGTGAAGCAGGATAGTGTTATTTGAAAGTGGGCTTGGATTACTGTAAATGCATAAACTCTGGAGTAAAGACTAAAAAATTTTAAAAGATAAATGTAATTGATATTCCAAGACAACAGATAAAATGGAATCCCATAAAATGTTCAATTAACATCAGAGAAGGCAGAAAAAGAAGGGAAGATTTTTTTTTTAATCGTCAAAGAACAAGAACGACAAGTAGAAATAGTTACAAATACAATAATTATTAGTCTGGCTATGTCAATAATCACTTTAAATATGAAGTATAAATGTAACAATAAAAAGACAGGCTGACAGAGTGGACAAAAAACCAAGATGCAACTATATGTTGTCTACAAGAAATCCACTAGAGATGTTTTGAAAGATCAGTCTAGAGTAGGCATCCTCAAACTACAGCCCTGTGGGCCACATGTGGGTGTTTTTGCCCGTTTGTTTTTTTTACTTCAAAATAAGATATGTGCAAGTGTGCATAGGAATTTGTTCATAGTTTTTTTAAAACTATAGTCCGGCCCTCCAACAGTCAGAGGGACAGTGAACTGGCCCCCTGTTTAAAAAGTTTGAGGACCCCTGATGTAGAGCCTTCACTCCTGTGCTCAAAACCATCCACCCATAGGGTGAGGCCCAAGATCCCCGGCGTGACATTTAGTGGGTCTCACGCTCTGGCCTCCACCTGCCCACTCAGCTCCACTCACCTATACCCCAGAACCCTAACCAACTGCCACGCACGCCTGTGCCTCCATGCCCCCAACCTTCTCCCTCCACCTGGAAACCCTCACCCTCTCTTTGTTTGTTTGGTAGACATCAGTGGACTCATAACATGAAAGAATTTAAATGACAAAAATTTCGTCTTGCTAAACGAGAGACAAAGAGAAAATTTTAGACGCTGCCAGCGAGGCTAAGCAGAGTGGAATTCTAGTATCAAAAGTGTGCCTTGCACGGTAGGCAAGTTTTTAGCTTTTATGCCAACTTTGGGCCTTCTCTTTTCCAGCGAGGCGTCATTCCCTGTCCCATGTATCCCTCACGACCAGCAGACACGTTGCCTCCCCTCCAGCCTCCCTGTACACCCCCAGCCTGAGTCAGTTGTTCCCTCCTGCGTCCCTTGCTGTCCCAGCACTGCCCTGTCACACGGTAATTATCTGATTCGTGTACACTGAGAGACCCCTGGGAGAGAAAGAATATCTCACTCAGCTCTGTACTCTCTTGATTTCTCCCTTTCCTCCCCATGCCCAGCACAGTAATGGGGACCAGCTAGGGGGTCACTATAAGACAGAGGCATGCATGGATGGTTGGCCCAAAAGCAGATGCAACGTAAGGACTAGGGCAGGTAGTTTTTCTAGAAGGTGATCTCAGGAAGCAGAAATAAACAGGGAAGGTAAAAAAAAGGGAAGGGAGGAAAGCCAATAAAGGGTGAATAAATGAATGGGTTGCCTTGGGGAGAGACTAGGGGCTCAATCCCACTGAGGACTCTGCGAGGAGGGGCCACACAGCAGAATGAGTAGCCGGGACATGTATGCACCTCTTCCCATCCTCTACTGCTTGGTGTAGCTGCCCTGGTCCCCTGCACTTCCAGGTTTCCCCTGCTCGCCGCTGAGCAGGAGGCGGCGTAGGAGAAGCCCTCTGACAGGGCATCCGCAGCACCTGCTACAAATACAATGTACCAGGAGACTGGGCCATCAGCAGTGCTGAGCTTTAGAGTGAAAAGATTTTCCCAAGCCCATTTCAACCCAGACGATTTGCTTTCATTGCAGATGGTCAACAGTTATTTACTTGCTATCTGAAGTTCTGTACACTGCCCGTGACGTGAGTGCACAGCGAGTCTCACAACAGAGTGCCCAGTGGAGAATCACACCCCCAAGCACCAGCATGCAAATCACAGAGGAGCTTAAACATGGATGTCCAGGCAGGAAGTGCCATTCTGTTACAACAAAACTGTGTAGTTCTGCTGATTTGCCTCCTAGAATCAATGATCTTTCCAGCTGTGTGGAAGATATGTAAGAGGAAGAGAAAGAGCAATTTGGGGGGTGGGGTGGGAAGAGCTGTCTAAGAGCTGATAATAGAATTGCTGGGTTGAGGCATTTTCTATTGTTTTGTTTTTCTTTTACAGTTTAGGATACAAGAGAGGGAGGTCGGAATTGTTCCTTGAAAAGGAATTCTTTTTAGCTTAGAGATGCAGCGTGGCTTTGACTTTCTATTGTTCTCCTTAGGAACTGGAAACCCCTACTCACCTGGAGGCCCCCATATAGGGCAGATCTGCCTATTGTGGGTTCACAAGCACCAATCCCAGAGAACAGGGCCAATTTGCCAGGTCAAAAAATGCTGCTGAGGCCACTGGAACACAGCATGAGGATATTGGACAGGAGTTTGGCAGAGCACAGCTGAACCGGATGGGACTTCTTTCAGAGATGGTTGACATCTTCGCCTCAAAAAGGACTTGGGAGAGAGCAGAGCCTGCGATGACGGGGGTTCTCACCTGGGGTACTCTCAGGGAAGTGTGGGGGAGCGGAGGAGGGGGCCAAGCAAGGGTGTGGTCTCGGCCTGACTTGCTGGGCCTGTGCCAGGGGAGCTGTGAAGCATGGATCCACAGATTGGCACCAGAGTTGTCCCGCCTGGAGGCAAAGGGGCTGCTGATCTTTGTAATCCCACGTCAGTCGCTGGTCAGGTTTGTGGGCGTTAGGGTGATGTGAAACCTGGGGACAGGGGTCCTGCGCCTCTCACGTTGGCGGGAGGCCCAGTGCCGTTTTCGCTGTAAAGGGATCTGTGTAGGTTGCTGACAGCGTACACTGTGGAAGGATGCACCAAACTTTAGACTGTCCTCAACCACTTAATAGCTCACACCGGTAAGCGCACCAAAAACCACTGTGGAGTGAGACATGTTGGGTGATTCTTTAATACCACCGATTCCCAGCTTGTCACAAAAGATGGGTTCCTCCGGCCTAATCTTAGTTTCCTGCAAGTAAATATAAACTCCTCTACATAGTGCCCATTCATTAGATTCTCATATTTTAATTATTTTAATCAGCAGCTCGGCTATTTGGCTCCGGCGAGCTGTGCCTTGTTGAAGCGTCGTGTTTCTGAGCTAGTGTTTATGCGCCTGTGTCTCAACCCAATGGAAACCCAAACCCAGAAAAAAAAGTCAGTTTGAGAAACTCGAATGGAACCAAATCCATAGTCTTTTAACGGGAACGTGAGTCAAAAGCCTACATCAGAAGCAAATTTATGTGCTTTCTGAAACTACTAAAACAAGGAAAAGCCTGAATGTCAAAATACTCTCAAAACTGAAAGTAATTTTTTTTGGGTACAGTTTCATTTGGTTTGAGTCACTTTTAGACATTTGTCCCCAATAAGCAGCTGACTCAGTTCTGTCACCATGTTCTCATCTCTGTTCTAGTCATTCGGTATTCACTCAGAATCCCGTCATTTACCTTTTCAATTTGCCCCTTAAAAGTGAAGGAGGAAGGGAGAGGAGGGGCTTGTTCTGGAACTGGCGGGTCTGTGGGCAGGAAGAGACCTGATGAGAAGGAATGACTCTTGTTCAGCTGCAAACTTGCCTGGTTGTTTTTCTTGCATATCAAAAAAATGAAATTAATCCTCCAGCTCTATAACTTCCCTTCCTGCCTCTCTTATCACCATCCGTTGTCCCTGTAAGTAATTCACGCTGAAGTACATTTTGGCATTGCCCTAAACACGTTCGATTCCAGGCATCCTCCTAGAAGACCACGGTGGCACGGAGCACGGTCCTCCTCTGCAGCTCGGGCTGCCTGCAGTGCCAGGGCCCCTCTGATCAGTTCCGGGCAGGTGAGCAGGGGACTGGAACCGGCTTCGTTTCCTGAGGATGTCCAGGCTGTGCCGAGGCTGCAACTGGCAATCATTAGTGTCTCCCCGGGGCTACAAAGGGACATGGGCCCTGTTGTTCATTTTGGGGTCTGGCAGGATCGCATCGATTATTTTATAATGCTGTTTAAAGATGAGCTTCCCCCTCTTTTCTTTGAAATATTTGCTTACATACATTTTCTCACTTTTCTTTCCGTCTTCCCACCCTTCCCACATACACACACAGAAATAGCTCGCTTCCCCGCAGTGGGAGGCTGGGGCTCCGAGCTCTCCCCGTGCGGGCTGCGGAAGCCTGTGGTCTCTGGCAGGCGGCCGGGCAGGGAGAGGGGGTTCTGGCCTCGAACCAAGGACGTAATTATCGACACGCTTACCATCCAGCAACTCTTCTCCTTCGAGGGCTCGGCTAATGAGATAATCCGCCACACAGGTCTTTGCTGGATTCATTTTGCAAAGAGAGAGAGAGAGAGAGAATGGGGCCCAAAGATAGCCCCTCTCGGGTAGCCCTCGACCAGGCTGTGCTGGAAAACGCCAGCCCCTCCACCCAGCATTGAGTCTGCAAGGAGCAAGTCGGTTTCCGAATCCAGACTTAAATACCTACACTCACGGCACCCATTTATGTCACAAAAATCTCACCTAGCCAAAAAAAAAGGTGAAATAGTTGACTGTAAAATTAAGCAAACTGAGTTCTATATCCTTGGCTGGAGACCCATGCTCAGAGATGAGGCATGTGCTAAATGACATTTGAGGTCCAACGACTCCACAGGAGGTGTTTGGGGGTGCCAGGTGTGTTTATGGCATGACCAGGAACATCACCAGCACAAGTGCAGATGTTCACAAAGTCCAGGTAAGAAATCCTCGAAATCCACGATAAAGTGAATGATGTGGGCTGGGGGGGGGGGGGGGGGGGGTGGCATGGAGACCGTGCTAGCAGAAGGGAGCACCTGCTGCGTCACTGCAGGTAGGTTTAGCCGCGTGTGGAAACCTGGCTGGGGGCTGCCAAAAACTGGCACTTTTTTCTAGAGAAGGCCAAACATCCAAAAATTTACATGAAATTTCTGATTTTAAAATATTGTGTCTAAACACTTTTTGAATGCTGCGCAGGCCAAATACCCTAGCAGTTATGAGCTGGATCTGACCCAGAGCCTTTGAGACAGTTTCTGTACGTGAACAAGAGCTGCATAGAGAAATTTCTGACTTTCATGAACTTTGCAGACCTTCATAGCTATTATCCACACAATTCCAGAGAGAGGCTGGGGGACACATTTACATCATCTGCCGGTGGATTTCTCCAGTGATACTGCTGGACTCACAGAAACAAAAGGAAGCAAGATCTGCAACCAGAGGCTGTTTCTCCATTAGCCCACAATGATGCAGATGCCTGCTTTATCCGGTCCAGAGCTGGTGACTCTGCAGACTGGCTCACTCAGGGAGCTGCTCCACCCTGTGGGAGGGGCCCAGGGGACAGACAGGCCTCCACCCCCACCTGCCCACTGCTGACAGGTACATCGGAGAGCCCAAGCTATGTAGTCCTCTAGCCAGTGGATTCCAAGTGGATCCCCCATATCAGGCAGGGAAATGCTGGGCTGCTGTGTAAAAGCAGGAGCAGAGGAACCCAGGCCCCCCCAGCGGGCCCTGCCCTGCAGACACCTCCCCTGAGCCCCAGAACCTCACCCTCCAGGCAGAGAGCTCAGCAAACCTGGCTCAGCTACCCAATCCCTTCGAAAGCCCTAAGCCTTCCCTGGAGGCCTCTGTGAATCCCTGGGGCTCACATTCTTCATGCCCCTCAGGGCTGCCTCTGTCTGTCACCACTTCTACCAGTCGTTGGGAGTTTTAATAGATTCCACTGCAGACAAGAATGTGGTCATGTAGCACGGCACTCGCCTTGCTCAGCCTTCCAGATGCCTTCCTTCTTACTCTGCAAACTGCTCCGTTCCCAGGTGGCATGCAGAGCAATGCGGGAGGCGTCTGCTGGCGTCCCTGCCTGCCCTTGGGGCCTCACCGCTCACCTCAGCTACTTACCCAAGGACTACCCTCAGGGCCAGCTTCATGGGCCTGTGCCCCGTGTAGTTGCTCAGGACTCCCTGCATTCAAGAGCTCTGCACCCGGCTTAATGCTCTGCTGTCGGTGTCTGTAAATTCCTAATAACTTTTGGATAAGGGGCTCCTCGTTTTCTTTGCACGGGGCCGCATCGGTCATGTCACCAGTCCTGGCTGTCCTTTCTCAAGCCACGCAGTGCTCTAAGAGGAATGGTAGTGAATAACAAATATCTACGTCTCTCCAGGCCTCAGTTTCTTCACCTATAAAATGGTAATATCAGTCTCAAAGGAGTGTCGTAAGGTTTGCCATGACCTCAAGTAGAAGAGGGTTGGCATGCAGCCAGGCACAAAGCAGACGCTTGGAGTTGCCAGTGCTCTGAGGCAGGTGTGAGGCAGACAGAAAGGTGCTATGAGGCCGGGCGCGGTGGCTCAAGCCTGTAATCCTAGCTCTCTGGGAGGCTGAGGTGGGCGGATTGTTTGAGCTCAGGAGTTCAAGACCAGCCTGAGCAAGAGCGAGACCCCGTCTCTACTATAAATAGAAAGAAATTAATTGGCCAACTAATATATATAGAAAAAAAAAATTAGCCGGGCATGGTGGCACATGCCTGTAGTCCCAGCTACTTGGGAGGCTGAGGCAGCAGGATTGCTTGAGCCCAGGTGTTTGAGGTTGCTGTGAGCTAGGCTGACACCACGGCACTCACTCTAGCCTGGGCAATAAAGTGAGACTCTGTTTTAAAAAAAAAAAAAAAAGAAAGGTGCTATGACAGAGAAGAAAATGCTGGAACTCCCCTTTGGCCCAGCCAAAATGCTGGCACACTTGCAGGGCAAGCTGAGGCTCTCCCTGCTGCTTCTCTCCTGTACTGATCACAGGTGAGACCTCCCAATAACCTTCTGCACTTGACGCTGTCTGCACACACACTTGCTCACGCACACACTCGCTCACGCACACACACCACCGAGCACATAAGCACATGGAGAGAGAGAGAGAGAACAAAAGGGACAAGATGTCCCAAATGTTCACGTGCAGGTGGCCCACTCTACAGCAGGAAGAGCTGTGAGCTACACAGCCTTGAGGAGGGTCCCTAGTCATAATAAAAAAGCCACTTATTGAAGACACACATGTGCCCGTCCCTATTCATTCCCTAAAGTTGGTCCTTACAGCATCCCGAGAGACATGCAGTATGCTACGTCCCTACTTTATAGGTGGGAAACTGAGTCACAGGAGGTTTCTGGGACTCGGCCAGGGAGCTGAGTGACAGAAGGGGAACCCAGACCCCATTCTGTCCCCATTCTGTCCCCATTCTGTCTGACTGCAAACCCCCCGCTCTTTCTGCTCTGCCTCGCGTTGGGAATGAGAGTGCAGGACAGCGTCCTCCTCTGTGAGCCTGAGCGACCGTGCCACTAACCGTGTCCTGAACAAGCTCAGGACCTTGCAGCAGGCCCGCAGCAGATATTTGACCAACGAACGACAAGGAGCATCAAAGGGAGAGAAGCAGGGTGACCACGTACTCTAACATCTAAACCACGGCACTTCTGGGACTGGATAGGATCAGGCAACAGGGCTATACCAGGGACACCAGGGCATCTGGTCACTCTAGGGAGAACTGAGCTGACATTCACATGCTTCCCAATAGATTGATTTCTACACTGCTTACGGATCCTAAGAGGACATTCGATACGCCGTTTCTGTTCAAATGTTTTTCAGGCTCTCCTTAGAGCCTGCTTCCTCTCCGGTCGATTCCTGCATTCTGCACACGCCCACTGCGGAGGGTTTTCTGTGTCTGTGTCCTGGGGAGGCTCTGCGGCTACGCTGGCTTCACCAGCGCATGTGACACACAAGAGTGGCCACGCTGGCCCTGCAGCGGCCACTGGAAAGCTTCAGTGTCGGACGGTGCCCTGAAGGTGCACACAAGCCATTTTTGCTCCAGTGTAAAGCGCTCAGCCAGCCCTGCTTGGAAGCCAAATGATCCGCTTGTCTTGTGTCCAGCACTTCCCAGGAGAGGACGTGGGTGACAGGGGCGCCCGGCCAGGCCCACGGCAGGGAGGCAGGAGGCCGCCGCGCTCTCCGGCTGCCCTAGGCCAGAGACAGGGATTCTCAGAGAACCCCCGTTTCTTTTCTGTTTTTCTTTCCACAAATTTTATTTTAAGAATTTCAAACGTGGAGAAAAGTTATGAGACTAGGACAACGAACACCCATATGCTCTTTTTTCAGATTTACCAATTTTTAACATTTGGAACATTTTGTCCCTTTGGTTCTCTCTCTCTCTCTCTCCATGTATTTATGTAGTTAGCAGTGTGTGTGCGTGCATGTGTGTGTGTGCATGTGTGCATACGTGTGTGCATGTGTGCATGCATGTGTGCATGCATGTGTGCATGCATGCATATGTGCGTGCGTGTGTATGCATGTGTGCATATGTGTGCATGTATGTGCATATGTGTGTGCGTGTGTGCATGTGTGTACGTGTGTGCATGCATGTGTGCATGTGTGCAGGTGTGTGTGTGTGTGTGTGTGTGTGTGTGAAGTTCCAGAGCGAAGACGGTCTGTTAGAAGAGTTCTGTGCTGAGCAGAAATGGCCAGGCTCTAGTGCCCCGGGCTTGCTCAGGCATCAGCCTGGAAAGCACGTGGCTTTAACTCGGAGCTGAGGCAGAGACTTAAGGCGTTCACACCTAGGGCCGTCAGCTCCCTGCTCTCCTCCCAGCGGAATGGGAAGCCCTTTCTTGAAGAAACACCCAATCTCCACACCTCCATAGCTGCCACAGAAGATAGCTTTTTTCTTTTTTCCCATTGCAATTAAAAATTTGCAGCTCTTGGTGGGGGAGGGCTGCACTCTTCCCACGGCCACAGCTGCTGCATGAATGGGACAGAGACAAAAAATATACATATATATGCTTTTCTCCTCTTCTGCACTGTGAGCACGACAGGCAAGGGAGGGGCTCCACGGGCCATCTTGCCCCCCAGGTGCAGGCGCGGAGGACACACAGTGCTTTCCTACCTTTGTGCTCATTCTCACGCCACCAAACACAACTGTAGCACAATCGTGGCAACACCTGCAGCTCTCCCTCTGTGCGTGCTGTTCAAATGTCCCTGACGCATGTAGCAGAAGTGATCAGTGCCCACTAGTACAACCTGGGGCTCACCTGGATGCTCCAGGTGGCCGCTCACCAAACACTCACAGCTCTGCCTGAGGACATCTCTCCAGTCACAGCAGCTCTCTGTGTGCATGCACAGGAAGTTGGCGATGCTGGAGACCCAGTGGCCTCGGAAGCACCATCCACTACAGGCAGATGACAGCTGGCGGACGCAGGTCCAGCTTCCTTCCTTGACAGCTCTGGGCGTGTTCTGCACAGTCCCCCAGAGGCCCCAGTGGGACTGGGCCCTGCTCGCCCTCAGTGGCAGCCTGCTCATAAAAGCCTCCTGCATTGACTTCCTCCTCTTCCCTGGGTCACTTCCCCACCCCCTAAAGGGGCTTCCTGGGATCTCCTCCCAAATTAACCACTTGTGCTTGAATTCTTGTCTCGGGGTCAGCCTCTGGGGGGACCCAAATGAAAACATATACACATTTACCCTTTTGCTGGTGTGCAAAAGTGAATTCTAGCACAGTAGGTTAAGGAGCAAATCACTTAGCTAGTGTGTGGGGTCACAGAGCACATGATCTTCTAACTCCTGACTCCTATTCAAGGGTCTGAAGGGAGGCACTTACATTTGTCAGTTTTAATCTATTACATCATATAGGAGCAATCATTTGCCACAGTGGGATATGCAAACTTGGGGATTCTAGAAGGTTTGGGGTCATAGCTCTCTAAAATATCAACTCTTCCATGATTGCCACTGTCATTTTCCTCCATGCCATTCATTCAAAAACAGTTTAGTGAGCACCTGCTGCTGCCAGGCACCACCCTGGGGACTGTAGACGTGCTAGTGAGTGAGACCCAGCCCCCACCCCCAAAGAGTTCCCCAGTCCATGTCCATTTGTACCTTGCTTGTAAACAACGTTAATATTTATTTCCTTTTCTTTCTTTTGAAGATGGGGGCTCAGCGATTAGGATTTTAGATGGAGGCTGCAAGGGAAGAAGACACTGCTTGACTTAATTGGCACACTGCTTTATGCAGCCAGCTTGACAACACTTGCCTCAACTCCCTGAGTCCTGACAATGGCCACCAGTAGCTGCAGGGAGATCTGAGAGCTTGACCGCCAGGCCAGGCTTGGTCCAGGAGGCAAGATCATGGGAGATGACACAGCTCTTCAGTCAGTGCCAAGACCAGGAGATGACCACAGGGCTGTTGTCAGGTACAGCTCGTCCTGTTTAACGTGGCTCGAAGGATTCAGCAGAGACACAGTTGCTTGGGGGATAGGAAGTGTCTTTGTCTCCGTGGGGACCCCAGGTCCTTGACCACCCACTTCCCCAACAACTGCATGTCATGCATCTGCCTAACACAAATGTGGCACACTTTGCACACATAGTCTCTCCAAATCTGCGCCTAAATGACTGCTCGGAGGAGCACACAAAGGAAATTGATCCTTGAGAAGCATAATCGTGCCGTTGCTGAAAGCGTGGGCTCTGGAATCCGGCAGACCCTGACTGTGACCTCTGATACTCCGCTACCAGTGCAGTGACCTCAGACAAGTCACTTAACATCTCTGGGTCTCACTGTCCTCAGCTGTAAAAGAGTAATAATCACTGTCATCATTGTCATCATCATACTGTTGTCACAAAGGAGGATTAAGTGGATTAAACACCATGAAGGTAGAACCAACAGAATTTGCTGGCAGATTGGATGCCAAGGGGGAGGGGAAAAGAGGACAAGGGGATTGTGACAAGGATGACCCGAGCTCTGCCTACTGATGCGCCTGACATTGTTGCAAACACGTTTGCATGCATTACCTCTTTCCATCCTCACGCTAGCACGAGCAGATAAACTCTCAAACTACCCCTGTGGTGTGCTCCATCAGTGCCCTGTGCATGTCCCTGCAGCCCAACTGAAGGCCACCTGCAGACAGTCCCCTAACATGTAGACCGATGCCTGAGGACTTCTGGCCCCAGGCCAGGCACATGCAGAAGGTAGGTCAGAGTGATGCTGAACCCAGGAAGGAGGGGAGTTTGTAGAACACAACTCGGGTTCATCCTACTGATGGGCTAGTCACGGCAATACATACTGGGGTATTTATCCCCACCCTCTCCTGGAGCCCCCAGTGGAATGTACTCCTGTTGCCAATCAGGATCTATTCTGGCCTCTTTCACCTCCAAAATAAAACACCTTTGCTCAAATCTTTGTCCCCAGGTTTGTTATAGGGGCACCCAAACTAAGACCTCCCATTTTTAAGATGAGGGACCTCAGTGAGGTCAATGGGGTGTTAAGGATCGTCAAGGTCACACAGCTGTGGTGGTAGCTCAGGTAGTCTGGCTCCAAGCCAAGGCTTCTCAAATTTAATCATGAACCAGAATCACCCAGAGGGTGTGTTAAAACCCAGATTGCTGCCCCCCGCCCCAGAGTTTCTGATTCAGCAGGGCTGGATGGGGCCCTAGAATTTGGATTTCTACCAGTTTCCAGTAATGCTGCCACTGGTTCAAACACCAAGCTTTGCGAACCACTGTTCTGGTACCTAGTCAGTGCTCAGTGACGGGAGCCCCTGTCATCGTGCTGTTGAAGACATGTGTTAGAATGGATCCTTCCTACCAGGTGGCAGGGCCGTTCCTGTGCAGGTCTCACGTCCCAGGGGAGCAGGGCCCCCGAGTGGCTGTGGCACTCTGCAGCATACTCCCATGTACCATCTGTGCACTCCACCCTGTGTTTTCTGAGTATCCACGGTGCCAGGCACTGTGCAAGATGTTGCAGGGATACATAAACCCATCGACCGACTGTCTACCTTGGAGAATGTGGGTCCAGTCTAGGGTGGAGCATTCAAGTCCAGGCCCAAACCACGATACCAGGCAGCCCATTGTAAAAACAATAGAGAGTTTAATGCTTCGATTAGCATCTCAGAATGGAGAGAACAAGACCCCAAAACACCACAAGTCAATCATCAGAGGAAGTGGGAAGTCAAGCCCTGGCACAGTGACCACAGGGCAGAGGTGAACTGAGGACACTGCTTTTGACAGTGTGATTCCTGTTCTATCTGTAGCTAACTAATCCAGCGACGGAATGAGTCCGCCATCAGAGAGCCTGAGCCTACTGCAGCTTTGATTCCTGACATTGGAACTTGTTACTGTACAGTCTTTATTGTGCTGGTAAAAGGAGATTAATTCATGGGATGAAAAGAAACCATATTAGTGGAAGGGACAATATACATTTGTATTCAGCAAGGCAAATCAGCAGTGCTCTGCAGCTACAGGAACAGGAGGCAAAAATGGCATGTTAAATTACTCCTGTCTTGGGCTGTCAATTCAACACACCTTTTGTGCATTCTTTTCTTTGGCCAAATACATGTGCATTTCACGCGCAGTGTGAAGGCAACGCATGCTAACCTGCAGCACTAGCCCCTCCCCCCAAATAGAAAGGGTTCAGTGGCAAAGGCTTGCAAGTTTAACTAGAGAAATTGCTTTTGTTAGAAGCGTTTTCCGTGTATAAACACAAGGTAGCTATTAATGTGCGTGGTGTGTGTGTGTGTGTGTCTGTACGTGACTTAGTTGCAATTAAAAAAAAATAAAGACTGCAGTGGTTTGAATCATAATGATTTGCAACTGAAAATCTATTAGCCCTGTCTATGGATGATGCTAAATATACCGAATGTCAGGATGTGGCAGGCTGGAAGGACAGCCTTAAAATAGTCCCTTTGAAAATAGCCCCTCCGGGTGGCTTTTCTCCAGAGATCTATCTCCTTGACACACATTCCCAGGGAAGTAAAGCCAACGAGCAGGGTGCAGGGCACACTCTATGCAGGGAGGAACAGACCTGATTGTTCCACCGTGTAAAACCACAGGGGTCCCGGGCCAGAGGTCCCCACACCTGTTCCCGGTTGCTCCCCTGCCCCTGGTCTCAGGACACCTGGATCACAACTACCCTCACCCTCGTGAGAGACCACCGGTCCCCCTGCCAGGTGCATACTTGTTGCAATGCTCCCCAAAGCTCTGGCTGCTGGCCTGACCCCACGCTCCACCCCGCTGGAGCTGTTTGGAATGGCTGGAGGTTGGGGCAGGACTTCCGGTTGCCTGCACCACATTGTTTTTCCTGGGGGCTCTCTCTCGCTGCAAGAGGCCACTTTGCTGTCCACGTAACAGGCCCTGAGTCCCAGGGAAGTCACCGCACCTAGGAGCAACCCATGGCCAAGGCATCGTGTGAGTACCCCAGCTCCCTCGCCCGCAGGTGGGACAGATCTTGCTCGAAGGAATAAGTTCCAGGGACTGTGGTGATCTGCTTTACTCCATAGCCCTTACCGGCTACCTTCCCTTCCCTGTCTCACCTCACCCTCACTCCTGGGATTTCCTGGGTTCACCTCCCAAATAAACTATTTGTATCCATTTCTTATCTCAGGGTTGGCTTCGGAGGCAACTCAATCTGTGACAAATGTATGACTTCTATTATGGGTATTCAGAGTCCATACTCACCAGAGTACAGAGGAAAACCAGGAGGGAGAGAATCAGCTATTTGCATTTGTGATGTGCTATTATAACACTGCGCCATGACCTCAGGACAGAAGCTGGGAGCTAGATCCAAGGAGAGGAGAGAGATTTAGTGCACGCAGGAGAACAGCACCTTCCTCTAAGTGGCTGTTCTGTGTTCCTTAGGTTACAAGGGTCACCTTGGAACTTATTCTGCAGCTCAGGAACTCTAGTAAGTTACCCTAGACCACCAGGAAGTCTTTTGTGTAAAGATTCTTTTGCAGTTGAGGAGAATGAAGAAGACTTTGAGATTATTGATTAAGATGAAGAAGCAGGTTTGGGAAGAAAAGAGGCTGCTCTGCTTGCAGCAGGATCTGGGCCTCACCTCCCTGTCTACATGCTGCCTCAGAACGTAAGCCCATGTGACTGGGGACCCCTTGCCAGCCCCAACTGGTCTCGACTCAAAGTGTGTGGTCCCTGATCTAGCAGAATCAGCACCACCTGATTCTGCTAGATCAAAATGCATCTAGCAGGATGCAGCCCGGTCTGTGGACCCACGACTCAGGATTTGCATTTCACTAGGCACCCAGGTGCCTCAGTTGCTCATCTGGCATTTAGAAGTGGTTGCCCCTGAAAATGGGGTCAAGGTGAGAACTGGACAGTCAAAGCACTGGGTATTGCTTTTAAATTGGCTGGAGGTATGACTGATAAAAATGTAAAAACCACCATAAAGAAAGGATATAGATATTTTTAGAATGTTATTTAAAATTATAACAGTATAAAAAACTACAAAGGCTAAAAATAGAACTAAAAAATTTAAAAGATATGATTTGTGTGAAGGCAGGGTGAGGGCAGAGGGGTAGCATATTTAGCTAAATGTCATCGTTCATGTAGAAGAGCCAAAATACATAAGTCAAGGAATAGAGTTATAAGCGTGTTATTTAGAAAAATGTAGATAACCACCAGAAAATTGTAACAGAATCATTTCAAAGCTTCAGAGAGCACCACTAGTGGAGAGGTGGTGGGCAGTAAAGAAAGTTTTTCTTTTTTATTTTAGGCCTTCTATACTCTTTGAATTTTTATTGGCATGTGCATGCATTAATTCCTTTGTTATTTATAAAATTAAGATTTAAAAAAAAACAAGATTAGAAGTTAAACAAGTTTATAAGAGCAAAATACTTGCACATATTTACAGGCGGAGGATAAAGGAAAAATAGAAGATATTAAAGACAGAAGAAAGGAAATAGCAAGTAGATTTCGGTCCTTTACTAGTGTCTGTGCCTCTGCCTGACCTTCCAAAGAACCTGGACTGAAAACTCTATTTTCTAAATCCCAGAACATTCCTACACAATTTTTCGTTGTTAAAATTTATTCTTTTCTGTCTAATTACAGAGGCTATCCCTGTTCTTCTCCCTTTCTCAAAGGTAACCAATATTATCCTGGGGGTGTGTTTCGTTTCTGTCCCAGCTAGCTGAAGCTACAGAACAAAACTTCAGTGGCATGTGCTACTTGCATGTCGGGTGTGGTCAGCCTGGTGGCTCTACCCCATTTGATGGGGTTTGCCCACAAATCTGAGGGTCACGTGACTACTGGCCAATCTAGGGTAGCCTCTGCTGGGACCCCTGTGGAGACCAGACCCTCCTCCACGACTCTCTTCCTCCAGCCGGCCAGCCTAGGCACGCTCTCGGAGTGACGGCAGAGGCACAAGAACCAGTGGGCGCCACTGCAACAGTGTCTTGAGCCTCTGCTTGCATGGCACTCAGCAGATTGAACCACACGTTCTGTTGATTCAGGGACAATCACATGGCTAACCCCAGACCCAGAAGGAGAAGGCAAAACAAAGACGCACAGCCAGGTGTCTTTCCTCTGTGGATACAGGAAGGGGTGAAGAACTGGGTCCACCATTGCAATCAATCACTCTACTGGACCAGGGGTTGACAAGTTACGGACCAGAGGCAGAATCTGGCCCACCATCCGATTTTTGTAAATCAAGTTTTATTGTAACTTAGCCGTGTTCATTCATTTATGTATTGTCTGTGGCTGCTTTGACTGAGTTCAGCAGCTGCAACAGAAATGATACCACTTAGAAGGCCTAAAATGTTTACTATCTGGCCATTCACATAAAAATGTGCTGATTCTTGTTTTAGATCTTTTTCCAAGTATTTATGTGCATCTGTATTTATACATATATCATGCTAATTGTTAATTTTTAGAAATTTTACATAAAGAGAAATACATAATACTTTTTATTCTATAATTTCTTTTTCTACTTTAAAACACACTTTGGAGATCTTTCTATGTCAGTACAAATAGATCTAAACTCATTCTTTTTTGTAACTTTGCAGTTTTCTGTTGTATAGATATAATGCAGTGTATTTAGCCATCTGTATTCACGTGCCCCATCCTTTTATTTTTTATTTTCTGCCACTACAAACAATATTTCAATAACTACCCTTCTCTATATGCATGTAGAGATGCAATGGAATGCATCAAAGTGTACGTCTATTTTTTCTGACACTTTAAAACGAACAGCAAAGGTGAAATAAATTTAAGTGAACACCAGTACATCACTACCTAGATTCTATCATTAACATTTTTGTATACTGGTTTTGTCACATATCTATTTCTCTATCAATCCATTAATTCCCCAAATTTTTTGATATATTTCCAAGTAAATTTGAGAAATCAGTATATCTCCCACTAGTTACTTCAACATGCATATAGCTAACTAGAGTCAAATATTTTTTAGAGTTTTAATTTTTTATGTAAACTTTATGTGTGATAAAATGTTCAGATTTTAAATGAACATTCATGGAGTTCTGACAAATTGTATGCCTATGTCATGCTAAACTCTATCAAAATCTAAAACATTAACATCACCCCAGAAAGTTCTCCCATGCCCTTCCTGGCCAATTCTCACCCCCAAGTCAGAAGCGCAACTACTTTTTTAATTGTGTTCCATCCCTTTGCCCAATCCGGAATCTTATACAGATGGAATCGCATAGTATATGCTCTTTTTGCAGGGCTTTTCGCAACTCACATCCACACCAACATTTGACATTGTAGTATTTGTAATTTGAGCCCATTTGAGAAGTGTGTGGTGATATCCTATTGTGGTTTTGCTTATATTTTTCTGATGATAGTTAATGTCAAATGTTTTCTTGTGCTTATTGGATAGTCATATATTACCCTTTGTAAGGTATCTGTTCATATCTTTCACCCATTTTTCTCCAGTTGTTTGTTTTGTAATTGTTGACATAATACTTTATATATGCTGAATTCCAGGTCTCTATCAGATATATTTTTTTCTCCCAGTCTGTGGCTCACCTATTTATTTCCTTAATGGCATCTTTTGAGGAACATATTTTTAATTTTGATGAAGTTGAATTTGTCAATATTTTAGTGGTTATTGTTTTTTGTGACCTAAGAAAACTTTTCTTACCCTAATTCACAAAGATATTCTTCAATGTTTTCTTATATACAATTCATGATTTTAGCTTTTAAGTTTACATCTAGTAGCTATCTTGAATTCATTTTGGAGTATGGAGTGAGGTAAGAATTCAATTTCATTTTTTTCCATATAGATAGCCAGTTATTCTTGCTCCATTTGTTGAAAAGATGTTCCTTTCTGCATTGGATTATTTTAGCATCTTTGTTGAAAATCCAATGACCACATTAGCTTGCACGTATTTCTGGGCTCACCATTCTGTGCCACTGACGTATTTATTGACTTTTATTCCAGTACCATTCTATCTTGATTACTGTAGCATTATAGTAAGTCTTACAATCAGGTAGTGTAAGTTCTCTGATTTTGTTATTATTTTTCAGGGTTGTTTGGATATTCTAGGTTACTGGCATTTCCAAATAAATTTTAAAATCTAATTGTCAGTTTCTTTTTTAAAAAATAAATTCCTCTGAGATTAAGACTGGGATGGAGAAAAATCTTTAGGATAATATGGAGAGAATCAGCTTCTTAATAATATTATATTTTCCAATTAATTAACATAATATATCTTGCCATTTATTTAGGTCTTCTTTAATTTATCTCAGCATGTTTTGTAGTTTTTAGTAAAAAGTTTTTGTGTATCTTTTGTTAAAATTTATCCTAAATATTTTACCTTAATATTTTTAAAGACAATGAGATTCATTTTTTTAAATATCATTTTCAATTGTTTGCTGCTGGTACATAAAATATTCATTTTGGTATATTAATTTTTTATCCTTTGACCTAACTAAATTTATTTCTTAATTCAATAGTTATTTTCTAGATTACATAGAATTTTCTACCTGAAAATTATATCATCTGCAGAAAGAAACATTTTTACATCTTTCTTTTTAATATTTATGTCTTTTATTTGTTTTTCTTACTTGATGGCAATGGTTAGCATCTCCATTACAAGACTGAATACAGGTGAAGAAGATAGGAATTCTTGTCTCATTCCCAATCTTAGGAAGAAAATGTTCAAAATATTACCATTAAGCATGATGTTAGCTGTTAGTTTTTAATAGACTCATTTTATTAGTTTGAGGAATACCCTTCTAATTCCTAGTTTGCCATGAGTTGCTATTATGCGTGAATGTTAACTATTGCCAAATGCTTTATCGGTATCTACTCAGATGATCATGTGGGCTTTTCCTTTTATTTTATTAATATGGTAATTGACATTGATTTTTTAAAAAAATATTAAACCAACCTTGCATTCCTCAGATAAATGCAACTTGGTCATGGTATATTATTATTTTAATATAATGCTGGATTCAATTTGCTAATATTTTATTAAGGATATTTATGAAGGATATTGGTCTATAATTTTTTGGGTAATGTCTGTGTCAGGTTTTGGTATTGGGGTTGTATTAGCTTCATAAAATAAGTTAGAAAGCATTACCTCCTTCTCTATTTTATAAAAGAGTTTGTATAAGATTAGTGTCATTTATTACATTTGATAGAATTCACCAGTAAAACCATCTGAGCCTAGATGGTTTTTATGTGCCAGAAGGTTTTTGATGATTAATTCAATTTCTCTATAGGACTATTCAGATTTCATCATGTTTCATTTTGTATCACTTTTGGTAATTTGCATTTGTCAAAGAATTCAAAGGAATTTATTCATTTTATCTAATTTATCAAATATGTTGGCATAAAATTATTTATAATGTTCTTTTGTTATCCTTTTAATGCCTGTAAGACCTGTAGCATCTTTCACTCCTGATATTGGTAACTTGTGTCATTTTTCTTTCTCTCCTTTTTTTCCTAGATCTGCATAGCTCTTTAGTTGATCTCTTCAAATAACAAATTTTGGCCTTATTAATTTATGCCACTCTTTGTCAGTTTCTATTTCATTGATTTCTGCTCTTTTAAAACATGCTACCTAATACACTTCAAAAAAAGCTGTCAATATTCACTCTCAAAAACATATACAAAGGTGCACAATTTCACCTTACTCTCTTCAATTCAGGATACTTATCAACATATAATATTTATTTTTATTTATTTTATTTTATTTTTAGAGGCAGGCTCTTGCACTGTCACCCAGGCTGGAGAGCAGTGGTGCAATTATAGCTCACTACAGCCTTAAACTCCAACATATAAAAGTTAAATAATTTTGATGCATTGAAACTGATACCTCATTGTTCTAATTTTCATTTCCTAAGTACTGTTAATATTAAGCATTATGTCACATGTTTATTGGCCATTTGTCTTTTTTTTTATGAACTGTCCATTCATATTTTTTCCATTTTTAATTAGGGTGTGTTGAGTTTTTTAATTGGATTAGTAATTTTTTTGTATTCTCAATATAAATTATTTGTTATGTATATTGAAGTTTTTCAGGTCAATAGCATGCAATTTAATTATTTAATAACATCTTTTTGTCATTCTGTAGTTTTTAATGTGAATAATTTTTCAATATTTTTCATTTTGTGTCTTGCTTAACAAAGCTAAGTTTTTTTTGTGTGTATGACAAGAAATAAAAATCTAAGTTTACCAAATGGATAACAAATTATCTTAACCATGTTTACTGAGTAGTTAGTTCACACCTTACTCACTAAATTAAATGTACTCTCTTTTTCTTATACAAAATTCTTATTTATATAAATTTGTATCTGAACTTCCTTTAATTTGTTTATTCTTGGGCTAATACTACATTTTTAATTACTAAAGCTTTACAGTATGTTTTGGTATCGGGATGCTTCATTGTTTTTCTTTTTTAAACATATGTCTTAGCTATTCTTATTCATTTTCCATTCCAGATTAATTTTAGAATCAGCTTGTCAACTTCTAAGACAAATCCTATTGGGATTTCATTTTAGTTTATATGAAACTTACAGGCTAATATATTCAAAATAAACATCTCTATTATATTAATCTTATTGTCCATGAACATTGTATGGCTCTTCATTAAATCATATCTTTTAAATACTTCAGTGAAGTTTTATGATGTATAGATTTTATATATCTCCTATTGGGTTTATTTCAAAGCATTTTATGATTTACATTGTCATTGTAACTGGAATTATTTTTCTATTTCACTCTTTATTATTGCTGGTGTAAAGGAAAGTTATTGATTTGTTTTGCTGTTACTCTATGTGGCAAATTTGCTGCACCATCTTATTAGTTCAAATAAGCATGAAAGAAGACAGTGTAAGTAAAATAACTGAAAAACTAACTTACGAGACTCATAAATACAACCTTAATTTTTTGTGGCAAAAATAGAAAAATGATCAACAATTTTATTTCACTTCCTTGAAGTTTACATCAGTGTTCACTAGATTAAAGTACAAAGGTATACACACTTATTATCATATCTGGGGGTTCATTTTTCCTCATATTGTTTTTAGCTAAATTTAGGATTAGGAACCTTTAGCAAGGTAAGACCTAACACTTCAAGTGCTGCCTTGACATCTTTGGGTCACATATGGCTCTATGAGTTCCCCTGCTATTGATGGATATGTACCTACCCCCAGCAGGAAAGGTTCCCTACCTGTCTAGTTCCTTAATCAGCCAGACAGGTTGCACCCTACCCAGTCCTCAAACTAATGGGTTTTACCTTCCTGCCAGCTGTGGAATTATTCAAATAAACCACCTGGATTCGATTGGCTAGGATTTTGTTGAGAATTTTTGCATCTATATTCATAAGGGATATTGGTCTGTAGTTTTCTTTTTTTGTTGCATCCTTGCCTGGTTTTGGTATCATTATGTTCGCTTCATAAAATGTGTTGGGGAGGATTCCATCCTTCTCGATGTTATGGAATAATTTCTGCAGGATAGGCACCAGTTCTTCCTTGTAGGTGTGGTAAAATTCAGGTGTGAAACCATCTGGTCCAGGACTTTTCTTTTTAGGAAGGTATTGTATTGCTGTTTCTGTAGGAGTCAGGGGCACCCCAACCTCTGGTTACTACAAAGCCTGCCTTCCACAGCCCCTTTTGGTTCATCTGCTCCCCCATGCAACCCCCATGTGGCCCTAGGTGGTGAGTGGTCTTCTCCTCCCCCACGTTGTGAGTTTACATGACTAATGACCTGCTGCTAACTCATCTGTCCCGTGTCAAGTGTTATATGTTCTGCTGTCTCACACTATTTAGGGCAGGAATTCTTTTGTTCACCAACAGGGTGGACAGGAGGTAATCAGAACAAGTAATCAAATAATTTTTGTCCTAACAATGTTTCTCTTCTGGCTTAACTGAATAACTATGGTGAAATGGACATACTTCTTGGAATTCCTGAAGACAAAGGAACAAGGTTCTCTTTAAACCTAACTCTGACCCACCAGTCTCTAGCACCTGTGTACTCTAAAGGTAGTTCTCTCTAAGGGTGATTTGTTCCAGAGGCAAACCTACATTCCCACAATGTGAAGGCAAAGTTTTTGTGTCAACTTGACTGGGCCACAGGCTGCCTGATGGCTGGTTAAACACGATCTCTCGGTGTGCCTGTGCGGGCGTTGCCAGAAGAGATCAGCATTCGAATAGGTGGGCCAGTAAAGCAGATAGTCCACGCCCCACTGTGGGTGAGCACCATCCAAACTGTGGAGGCCCTAAAAAGAACAAAAAGGCAGAGAAAGGTTGAATTCACCCTCTGCCTGACTGCTTGAGCCGGGACATTGACTTTCTGCCCTGGTGTTCCTGGTTCTCAGGCCTGCAGACCTAGACTGGAATCTACTCCGTCAGCTCTCTGGCTCTCAGGCTTCGAACCATACCACCAGCTCTCCCAGCTCTCCAGCCTCCGACAGCAGATTGTGGGACTTCTCAGCCTCCATAACTGTGTGAGCCAATGCCACATAGCAAGTCTCTCTCTCTCTCTCTTTCTCCCTCTCTCTCTCTTTATATATATACACATAATATATACATACACATATATATAATTGGTTCTGGGGAGAGCCCTCATTAATACACTGCTCAAAGAGGATATCAGTTAACGTGTTTTGGGTAGCAGGCAGCTTGAACACCAGTGCTTACAAACAATATAAGCCTTGGTAGGCTCAGCTCCATCTTGGTGCTCTCTCTAATTCAAATGTTTCCCTTTTTTTTCTAAGATTCCCTTTCTGCAAAGACAAGAATTTAAAGGCAACATAGGGTACAGGCATACCTCATTGCATTTCATTTCACTTTACTGTGCTTCACACATACTGCAGTTTTTACAGATGGAAGGTTTGTGGCAACGCTGTGTTGAGCAAGTCTATGGGTACCATTTCGTTTTCCCAACAGCATGTGTTTACTTCCTGTCTCCGTCACATTTTGGTAAGTCTCACAGTATTTCAACTGTTTTCATTATCATTATGTGTTATGGTGATCTGTGATCAGTGATCGTTGATGTTACTATTGCAACTATTTTGGGAAACCACAAACTGCGCCCATATAAGACAGCAAACTTAATCTATCAACGTTGTGTATGCTCTTAATGTCCCATCAGCCAGTTGTTCTCCTACCTCTCTCCCTCCTCTCAGGCCTCCCTGTTCCCTAAGACACAACAGTATTAAAATTAGGGCGATTAATAACCTTTCAATGGCCTCTAAGTGTTCAAGGGAAAGGAAGAGTTGCACAGCTCTCACTTTAAACCAAAAGGTAGAAATGGTTAACCTCGGTGAGCAAAGAAGGCATGTCAAAAGCCAAGTCAGCCCAAAAGCTAGGCCTCTTGTGCCAAGCAGTTAGCCAAGTTGTGAATGCAAAGAAAAAGTTCATGAAGGAAATGAAAAGTGCTAGTCCGGTGAACACACAAATGGTAAGAAAGTGACACAGCCTTATTGCAGATAGGGAGAAAGTTTTAGTGATCTGGATAGAAGATCAAACCAGCCACAATGTTTCTCTAAACCCAAGCCTAATCCAGACCAAGGCTCCAATTATCTTCAATTCTATGAAGGCCGAGAGAGGTGAGGAAGCTGCAGAAGGAAAGTTTGAAGCTAGCAGGGGTTGGTTTCTGAGGTTTAAGGAAAGAAGTTGTCTCCATAACATAAAAGTACAAAGGGAAGCAGCAAGTGCTAATGCAGAAGCTGAAGCAAGTTATCCTGAAGATGTAGCGAAGATCACTGATGAAGGTGGCTACACTGAACAACAGATTTTTGATGTAGACTACACAACCTTATATTGGAATAAGATGCCATATAGGACATTCATGGCTATGGAGGAGAAGTAAATGCCTGGCTTCAAAGCCTTGAAGTCTTTTTGACTCTTCTGCTAGGGGCTAATGCAGCTGGTGACTTGAAGTTGAAGCCAATGCTCATTTACCATTTCAAAGATCCTAGAGCCCTTTGGAATTATGCTAAACCTACTTCGCCTGAGCTAAGATGACAGCACCTCTGTTTATAGCATGGTTTTCTAAATATGTTAAGCCCACTGTTGAGACCTAGTGCTCAGAAGAAAAGATTCCTTTCACATTATTACTGCTCATTGATGATGCACCTGGTCACCGAAGAGTTCTGATGGAGATGTAAAAGGAGATGATGTTGTTTTTACGTCTACCTGCACAGCATCCATTCTGCAGCCTCTGAATCAAAGAGTCATTTTGACTTTCAAGTCTTATTATTACAGAAATTACATTTCATAAGGCTATAGCTGCCACAGAAGGTGATTCCTCTGATGGATCTGGGAAAAGCAAGGATTCCCCATTCTAGAAACCGTGAAAAACATTCACGATTCATGGGAGGAGGTCAAAATCTCAACATTAACAAGAGTTTGGGAGAAGTTGACTCTAACCCTCATGGATGAGTCTGAGGGGCTAAAGACTCCAGCAGAGACAGTACCTGCAGAGGTGGTAGAAATAGCAAGAGAAGTAGGATTAGAAGTGGAGCATGAAGATGTGACTGAATTGCTACAATCTCATGATAAAACTTGAACCAACAAGTTGCTTCTTATGGATAAGCACAGAAAGTGGTTTCTTGAGATGGTGTCTGTTCCTGGTGAGGATACTGTGAACACTGTAGCAATGACAACAAAAAAAATTTAGAATATTCCATAAAATTAGTTGATGAAGCAGCAGCAGGGTTTGAGAGGACTGACTCCAATTTTGAAAGAAGTTCTAGTGTGGGCAAAATGCTATCCAACAGTATCACATGCTGCAGAGAAATCTTCCATGAAAAGAAGAGTCGATTGATGCAGGAAATGTCACTGGTGTCTTATTTTAAGAAATTGCTGTGGCCGCCCCAACCCACAGCAACACCACCAGTCTGTAGCCATCAACGTTTAGACAACACTTCCCACCAGCAAAGAGATTGTGACTCGCCAAAGGCTCAGATAATTGTTATCACTTTTTAGCATCAAAGTGTTTTTTAATTAAGGTATGCACCTTGTTTTTAGATTTAATACTGTTGCACACTTCCTAGACTACGACATAGTGTAAGCATAACTTCTATATGCACTGGGAAACCAAACAATTAAACAATGCTTTAATTAAACAATTAAAGATTAAACAATGCTTTAATCTCTAATTCTAATAGTGTCTATGTAGCTTTGACTTTTTAAAGCCAATCAATCTTTACACAGATGAATTTCAGGTGAATTTAAGCCATTCACGATTATTTTGATTACTGATGTGTTCGCATTCATTTGATCTTCTTTATCCTTTCTCTTTGCCACACAGTTTTGTTGTTTCTGTTTCCTATTCTTTTGTTGACTTGATTGCGTTTGCTTCGTTCCATCTTTTCTCCTGTAATAGTCTGGAAGGAATAGGTTCATTTTTCCAGCGAGTGTTCTTAAATTGCAACATGTTCAATTAAATTTGTATTTGTCTACTGATTTTTAGAAAGATTCACTGTATCCTCAGCTTAAGAAGACAATAATCTTGGCATGGTTTCACTTTCCTCCCCTCATCCTCCCCTCTGGTTTAACCCTTCTGCTGATACCACCCAGGAGTCTGGCTTCAGATAATTTTTAATTCCTTTTTTTTCTTTTAACAATCTCTCATTATTTAGTCCTGGTCATAAATCTTACTAGGGAATTTTCTCTTAGATTCTTTCTTCCCACCTCGTACAAGAGTATATCTATAAGTATTTCCTTCACACAGCACCTGAGGCTGGTAAACTGCATCTCTGAAAATGTCATCATTTCAATCACACACGTACTTGAGCGTTTGGCAATCTGTATCTAGAACCTTCCACACCACACCACCTCACCACAGCGGCTAAAATTCTGTGAGTTTAGGCGGGTGTGGTGGCTCACCCCTGTAATCCTAGCACTCTGGGAGGCCGAGGCGGGCGGATCACTCAAGGTCAGAAGTTCGAAACCAGCCTGAGCAAGAGCGAGACCCCATCTCTACTAAAAATAGAAACGAATTAATTGACCAACTAAAAATATATAGAAAAAATTAGCCGGGCATGGTGGCGCATGCCTGTAGTCCCAGCTACTCAGGAGGCTGAGACAGCAGGATCACTTGAGCCCAGGAGTTTGAGGTTGCTGTGAGCTAGGCTGACGCCACCGCACTCTAGCCTGGGCAACAGACTGAGACTCTGTCTCAAAAAAAAGAAAATTCTGTGAGTTTAATTGATGTTACTCTTCATAGTGTGTTTCTTAAAAAGTGCTCCCATTCTCAGACTAGTGTTGATCACTGGGAAGGCTCTCAGTCCTACTGTCTTCCTTTGCATAGAGAAATACTTTTCATTTGAGTAGGCAGTAGATTTTGAACATATGCTGGCATGCTCCCTCCCTTCTACCTCTACTCCCACCTGCACATCCTCAGGCCTTGAAAAGGAAGAGGAGGAACACTGAGCAGTCTAAATTGGCTCCCATGTGTGCGGTCCCAGAACTCCATGCGCTTAAGCCTAAGTGTTACCATCAAGCAAATTAGGGGTAATTTTTTGCTTTATAAAAATTATTCTTTGTTGTACAAAAGGATTCAATGCAGTTTTCCTTTTAATATCCAAGTTTTCTAGTACATTTCAAATGTGATTCCATTTAAAACAATTCGGTTGACTTTCTTTTTTTAACGGAATAGAAAGATTGTGTAAAACCTGTAAAACAGGTATGCCAGATAGTTCCTCTTTACAGGTTTTTATGTTTTTGAAGTCTGAGGGTGAAATTCTATAAATTCATGCAAGATATTGGAAGACCCGGGTTATGGTTTCTGGGCATGAAATCTCCCACTGAGTTATTCAGATGAAAGAAAGCGAAAAAAGGAAAATCAGAAACTACCCTGCGACCCTACAATCTACACTTACTCTCTATTTTTGATCATGTCATTTTTTTTTAACAAATACTGTCATTAAAGTTTTGCAAAATGACAGCTCTAATTAGTAATCTAACTTGACCTTCTGGAGCCATCTTCTTTTCTAAAGGTTTTTGTGTGAGCAAAACTCTTGTTCCCACCTAAAAACCCAGTGAACCAAGGTATTAAAGCCTGATGACTTGCCCAGGGCGACTGACATATCTGATTACTGTGGAACACTTAGCCCAGGGTCGGGCACTTAGCGGATGCTCAATAAATATTTGCTAAATGAAGAATCTTGAGGGCTTTTCTGAGCCAGTTTTGTAGACTTTTCATTTCATTGTGCTGCCTCTCCACTAATCAGGACCTGCTCGTTAACACAAACTGCTCGTGAGAGACTAACTGCATAGCAGGTTGGAAGGTTGGCCTCCTTTTAGTGTTATTTGTGTATAAAATGCAACCCACACACATAGCCTCCCAATGTGCTCAGGGTGCTGAGTCAACTTAAATGTTTTCCCAAGAGTGGTGTGGGGGTGACTTTTTACATATACACAGGGCTGGCTTCCTGAGTGTGCAACCTGTGCAACTGTGCTTGGGAGAGCTCATGCTTGGCTTAATGCTCTGCTTTCTCCACTTTGAAATTCCTAATAATTTTAAAACAAGGGGCTCCACGTTTTCCTGTTGCACTGGGCCCTATAGGTGATGTAGCCCATCCTGCGGACAATCACAAAAAAACCAATGATTAAGCCTTTTGATATGAGTGATATTTAAGTGGGTAAGAGTTTCAATGTCATATAAAGAATACGTTTTTTTGTTTGTTTGTTTGTTTGTTTTTGAGACAGAGTCTCACTTTATTGCCCAGGCTAGAGTGAGTGCCGTGGCGTCAGCCTAGCTCACAGCAACCTCAAACTCCTGGGCTCAAGCAATCCTCCTGCCTCAGCCTCCTGAGTAGCTGGGACTACAGGCATGTGCCACCATGCCTGGCTAATTTTTTCTATATATATTTTAGTTTGGCCAATTAATTTCTTTCTATTTATAGTAGAGATGGGGTCTTGCTCTTGCTCAGGCTGGTCTCGAACTCCTGAGCTCAAACGATCCGCCCACCTCGGCCTCCCCGAGAGCTAGGATTACAGGCTTGAGCCACCGCGCCCGGCCAAGAATACGTTTTTTATAAAATAGGACATATTCTGTGTTAAGAGAGGAGAGTGAATATTTATTTGTTAGGGACAGGGTAACTTTCCAGGATCTTTGATCTTCCCCTTTAGAGAGAACCTTTGGGGTCCACTAGGCTGACCTGCTCAGATTACAGACAGGAGACCCCCAGATGTGGCTCACCAAGCCCCTGCCCACACAACCTGGCTAGGGGCAGATCCCAGGGCTCCTGGGTCCTCATGCTGCCTAGACTGCATCGTGGTCTCAGTATCAGAAAGTAGGAGGTCAGAGAATATGGTATCTGTCTTTTTCATGATCTAGGCTTCTGGATCCTTGAGTGCGGCCTTTTGACTGAATCCAAATTTTACAGAACAAATCTGTTTAACAAAGGGATCTGTCCTGAGAAGTCTGGATTTGGTCAAGGGACCACACATAAGGATCTGGAGGGCCACATGTGGCTTTGAGGCTGCAGGTTCCCCAACCCTGGTAGCATAAAGATTGAAAAAAGTAAATCTCAATAATTGCATTTGTATCTTTGCAGTGGTACAGTCATAATATTAGTGAAGGCTAAAAATACACAAAGAGCAAAAAAAAAAAAAAAAAAAAACTTTGAAGGAAAAACAAGTCGGACAGTTTTCACTCAGCCCACATATCTGTCTTTGAGTCATCGGCACAGGCACCGTGATTGTTCGCTGAGGTCCGTGTAGTCCTCAGGGACCACGTCAGTGGGGAGAGGAGGAGAAGGTCCTTCCTGAGCCAGAGCAGTGACATGCCTTGGCTATTTTCATTCCCATCACCATATGGTAGAAAAAATATCTCCTAATTGATTCAGCAGGAAACCTGAGTGGAGTAGATTAAAGTTGCCAAAAGTAAACAAAAATAAAATTAGGATGAGGTAGGGGTGAGGAAAGAACTCTTGTTGGTGAGCCATCGTGAGCTACACAGACACGCTTTGATGGTACAGGGTAAATATTTCTGACAAATCAAACCATAAGCTTTTTTGCATAACTTTTCTTGTGGTTAAAGTGGAATCTTACAATATTTGTCCCTTTGTGTCTGTGTTAGCTCTCTTAGCATGATGTTTTTAAGGTTCATCCATGTTGTGGCATGTACCAGAATGTCGTTGTTTTTTAAGACCAAATAAATACCCCATTTATGTATATATAACATTTTGTTTATCCATTCCTCTGTTAAGGGACATTTGAGTTGTTATGAATAATACTGCTATGAACATTTATGTACAAGTATCTGTTTGAGTCCTTGCTTTCAATTCTTTTGAGTGTATGTCCAGAAGTGGAATTACTGCATCCTATGTTAATTCTATGTTTAATTTTTTTTGAGCAGCCACCATACAATACTGTTTTTCACAGTAGCTTCACCATTTTATATTCCTGCTATCAATGCACAAGGGTTCCAATTTTTCCATATCCTTGCCACCACTTGTTGTTTTCTGTTTAGTTTTTTGTTTTTATTTTAAAAAATAGCCATTCTAATGAGTGTAAGATGGTATCGCATTGTGATTTTGATTGCATTCTATAATGACTCTTGATGTTGAACATATTTTCATGTGCTTATTGGCCATTTGTATGTCATGAATGAAATGTTGATTCAAGTCCTCTGCCCATTTTTTTATTGCATATATGTATGGGGTATGAAGTACTGTTATGATATATATATGCAATGTGGAATGATTAAGTCAAGCTAATTAATATATTCATCACCTTAAACATTATTTTGTATCATGTGAACTTTTGAAATTTACTGTCTTAGCAACTTTGAAATATACATTACATTATTATTAACTATAGTCACCATGCTGTGCAGTGGCTCTCAAAAAACTTATTCCTCCTGTCTAACTGAAACTTTGTACCCTTTCACTAACATCTCCCAATTCCCTTTTCCCCAGCCTCTGGTAACCAACATCCTATTCTCTGCTTCTATGAGTTTGATTGTTTTAGATTCCACATTATAAGTGAGATACTATGGTTTCTGTCCTTCTATGCCTGGCTTATTTCACTTAGCACAACGTCTTCTGGGTTCATCCATGTGTGGCAAATGACAGAATTTCCTTCTTTTTTAAGGCTGAATAATATTCCATTATACATACATACATTGTCTTTATCCATTCTTCCATCAATAAACACTGTGTTTTATTTCCTAAGGTGGCTATTGTGAATCATGCTGAAATGAACATGAGAGTGCAGCTATGTCTCTGACATACTAATTTCAAATACTTTGGCTGCATACCCAGAAGTGGGATTGCTGTAATATAATAATCATATAGTAATTCTATTTTTAGTTTTTTGAGGAATCGCCATATGGTAATTCCTCAAAAACTGTAATTCCTTATAGTTTTCATAATGGCTATACTAATTTACATTCTCACCAACAATTTACAATGGCTCTTTTTTCTTTACATTCTTGCCAACACTTATCTTCCGTCTTTTTGATAATAGCCATTCTGACAGGTATGAGATGGTATCTCATTGCGGTTTTAATTTGAATTTCCCTAATGATTGGTGATGTTGAGCATTTTTTCATATATCTGATGGCCGTTTGTGTGCCTTCTATTGGGAAATATCTATTCAGGTCCTTTGTCTATTTTTAAATTGGGTTATTTATTTTCTTGCTATTGAGTTGAGAGCCCTATATATTTTGGACATTTGCCTATTATCAGATGTATGGCTTGCAAATATTTTCTCCTAATCTGTAGGTTGTCTCTTCATACTGTTGATTGTTTCTTTTGTTGTTCAGAAGCCATTTATTTATTTTTGCTTTTGTTGACTGTGCTTTTGGGGTCAAATCTAAAAAATCATTGCCCAGACAAATGTCGAATAGTTTTCTTCCCATGTTTTCTTCGAGTAGTTTTATAATTTCAGGTCTTATGTTTAAGTCTTTAATCAATTTTGTCTTGATTTTTATATATAGTCTGAGATAAAAGTTCAATTTCATTCTTCTGTATGTAGATATACAGTTTTCTCAACACTGTCTGTTGAATAGATTGTCCTTTTCCCACTGTGTGTTCTTGGTATCATTGCTGAAAATCAATTGATGGTAAATGCATTAGTTCATTTCTGGACTCTATTCTGTTCCATTGGTTGGTGTGTCTATTTTTACACCAGTGCCATGCTATTTTAATTACTATAGCTTTGTAATATAGTTTGAAATCAAGTAGCATGAGGCCTCCAGCTTTGCTCTTTTTGCTCAAGATTATCTTAGCTATTCAGGGTTTGTGGTTCCATATGAGTTTTAGGATTGTTTTTTCCATTTCCATGAAAAATAACATTGAAATTTTGATAGAGACTGAATTGAATCTGTAGATTACTTTGGGTAGTGTGGGCATTTAACAATATTAATTCTTCAAATTCATGAGCATAGAATATATTTCCACTTATCTTCTTCAATGTCTTTCATCAAAGTTTAATAGTTTTCAGTGTATAGATCTTTCATCTTTTTGGTTATTTTTATTCCTGATAATTTGTTTTAGCTATTGTAAATGGATTGCTTTCTTGATTTCTTTTTCAGATAATTCATTGTTAGTGTATAGACAACTTGACATCTTCTTTTCCTATTTGGATGCCTTTATTTCTTTCTCTTGCCTAATTGCTCTGGCAAGGACTTCCAGTATTATGTTGAATAGAAGTGCTGGGAGTTGGTGCTATAGTTTGGATGTGGTTTGTCCACACCAAAATTCATTTTAATATTTAATGCCCAAAGTAGCACTGTTGGGAGGTGAGGTCTAGTGGGAGGTGTTTGGATCATGGCAGTGAATCCCTCATGAATAGATTAATACCCTCTCTCAAGGGTGAGTGAGTTCTGACTCTCTCAGGAATAGATTAGTTCCCTGTAAGGCCAAGTTATTAAAAGGGGTCTGGCTTCCTCTGTTTCTCTCTTTTGCTTCCTCCCTCACCATGTGATCTCTTTGCACATGCACACTTGCCTTCTGCTTTTAGCCATGAGTGGTAGCAGCATGAGGCCATCACCAGAAGCCAAGCAGATGCTGGCACCATGCTTCTTGTACTTCCCAGTCTACAGAACTATGAGCTAAATAAATCTCTTTTCTTTATGAATTACCCAGCCTCAGGTATTCTGTTACAGCAATACAAAATGGACTAAGACAGTGGGACTTCTAGTCTTGTTCCTGATGTTAGAAGAAAAGCTTTCAACTTTTTATCGTTGAGTATAATGTTACCTGTGGGCTTGTCATATATGGCTTTTATTATGTTGAGGCACATTCCTTCTATTAATAACTAATTTGTTAAGAGTCTTTATTCTGAAACAACATTGAATTTTGTCAAGTGCTTTCCCTGCATCTAACAAGATGATCACATGGTTATTGTCCTTCATTCTGTTAATGTGATGCATCACATTTATTGATTTGCACATGTCAAACCATACTTGCATCCCAGGGATATATTCCACTTGATTATGGTGACTGATCCTATCAATGTGCTGGTAAATTTGGTTTACTGGTATTTTGTTGAGGATTTTTACAACTATTTTCATCAGTGATATTAGCTTGTAATTTTCTTTTCTTGTAATGTCCTTGTCTGGCTTTGTTATCAGGGTGATGCTGGTCTTGTAAAATGAGTTTGGTAACATTCCTATCTCTTTGATTTTTTTGGAAGAGTTTGAGAAGGACTGAAATTAGTTCTTCTTTAAATGTTTGGTAGAATTCACCTATGAAGGCATCAGATCCTGAGCTTTCTTTAATGGGACACATCTTATTAATGATTCAATCTCCTTACTCATTATTGGTTTGTGATATTTTTAATTTTTTCATCATTGAATCTTGCTATGTTGTATGTGTCTTATAACTTATACATTTCTTCTAGTTATTCAATTTGTTAGCATATAATTTTTCATAGTAATCTCTTATGATCCTTTGTATTTCTTTGATATGTTATGTCTCTTCATCCCTTTCTGATTTTTAGTCTTCTTTTTATCTTAGTTTTTCTTTTTTAATCTTTTAAAAAGATTTAAAAAACCAAACTCTTAGTTTTATTGATTTTGTTCTGTTGTTTTCTGTTCTCTATTTTATTTATTTTTGCTCTACTCTTTGCTATTTCTTTCATTCTGTTAACTTTTGGCACAGTTTGTTCCTCTAGTTCCTTGAGGTGTAACATTAGGTTGTTTATTTGAGAACTTTCTTCTTTCCTGACATAGGCATTTATTGCTATAAGTTTCCCTTTAGAACTAATTTTTTGCTTCATATAAGTTTTGGTATGTTGCATTTCCATTTTCATTTGTCTTAAGATATTTTTTTATTTCCCTTTTGATTTTCCTCTATTATTCAGTTGTTTAGGAGGTTGTTATTTGATTTCCACATATTTGCGAATTTTCCAAGACTTCTCCTATTTACCGACTTCTAGTTCCATATCATTGTGATCATAAAATATATATATGTTTTCAATCCTCTTAAATTTGTTCAGACCTGTTTTGTGGCCTATACATGATCTATCCTGGAGAATATTTCATGTGCTCTTGAGAAGAATGTGTATCTGTTGCCACTGGATAAAATGTTCTGTAAATGCCTGTCAGGTCCATTTGGTTTTAAATGTAGTTTGAGTCCAGTGTTTCCTTATTAATGTTCTGTCTGGATGACATGCTCATTGTTGAATATGCAGTATTAAAGTCCCCTATTACTATTATTGTATTGCAATCTATCGCTCTCTTCAGATCCTTTAATATTTGCTTTGCATATTTAGGTGCTCTGATGTAGGGTACATATGTATTTACAATTGTTATATCTTCCTGATGAGTTGACCCCCTTATCATTACAAAGTGTCGTTCCTTGTCTCTTTTTACAGTTTTAACTTAAAGTGTATTTTGTCTGATGTAAGTATAGCTACCCCTGTGGTCTTTTGGTTTCCATTTGCATGGAATATCTTTTTCATCCCTTCCTTCACTTTCAGTCTATGTACATCCTTAAAAGTGTGGTGAGTCTTTAGTAGGCAACATACAGTTGGCTCTTATTTATCAATTCAGCCACATGATTTTTTATGGAGAATTTAATCCATTTGCATTCAAAGTAATTATTGGAAAAAAAGTAATCATTTGTAGGTAAGGGCTTATACTGTCATTTTGGAAAATTTTTTCTGTTTCTTTTGTAGATATTTTGTTTCTTTCTTCCTCTTTTGATATCTTCCTTTGTGGTTTGATGGTTTTCTGTAGTGGTGTGCTTTGAATCCTTTCTATTTTTGTTTTGTGCATCTACTATAAGTTTTTGTTTTGTGATTACCATGGGGCTTACAAAAAACATCTTCTAACAAGCTATTTTTTGAGAATTAATTTTGATAACAATTTAACTTTTCATTGCATATAATTCTATACTTTTACTCCACCCATTTTATATTTTTACGTTGATGTTTTACAGCCATTTTATGTTTTTGATGTCAAAATTTATATCATTTTGTAATTTGTGTCCCTTAACACATATTTTTGCTATAGTTGTTTCAAATAGTTTTGTCTTTTAATGATCATACTAAAGATAAAATGGCTTTAACACTACCATTACAGGATTGCAGTATTCTGAATATAACCATGTATTATTTATACCTTTAAGTTTTGTGATTTGATATGTTTTATGTTACTAATTAGCAGCTTTTCCTATCAGCTTAAAAAAACCCTCCTTTATCAATTCCTGTAAGGTGGGTTTAATGATGATAAATTCCTTTAGCTTTTGTTTGTGTAGCAAAGTTTTAATTTTTTCCTAATTTCTGAAGGACAGATTTCCTTGGTACAGTATTCTCTGTTGGTAGCTTTTTCCCCTCAACATTTTGGATATATCAACTCACTGTTTCCGGGCCTGCAGGGTTTCTTCTGAGAAACCTGATAGCCATATTTGGACTCTTTTGTATGTGATAAGTTTGTAATATTTTGCTGCGGTAAGAATTTTTTATAGTTTGATTATTATGTCTTCACGAACTCCTCTTTGAGTTGAATTTTGTTGGAGACCTCTGTGTTTCCTGTACCTGGATGTTGGCATCATTCCACAGATTTGGGAAGTTTTCAGTCATTACTTCTTTAAATATGCTTTCTGGCCATTTTTCTCTTTCTTCTCACTTTTAACTCCTATTAGTTCTCTTGATGGTGTTCCATAATTCCTGTAACCTTTCTTCATTCCTTTCCATGTTTTTTTTTAATTTTGCTCCTATGACTGTATAATTTCAAATGTCTTCAAACTCACTGATTTTTCTGCTGGATTGAGTTTGCTGCTGAAGCTTTCTATTAAAATTTCCAGTTCAGTCATCATACTCTTCATCTCTAGCATTTCTATTTAGTTCTTTTATCTTCTTCTTTCTTCTTCTTTTGTCAAACTTTTCATTTTGTTTGTGTATTATTTTCCAAATTTCATTTAATTTAATGTGTTCTTGTAGTTTGCTGAACTTCCTTAAGAGAATTATTCTGAATTCTTTGTCTGTCATTGTATATATCTCCATTTCTTCAGTGTCCCTTATTGGAACTTTATTAGTTTCTTTTGGTGGTGGCATAATTCCCTGATTCTTTGTAATCCTTGTGTCTTGGCATTAGCGTGTGTGTGAATTTGAGGAGACAGCCTGATTATCTGGCCTTTATAGGTATTCTTTGGCAAGGATAAACTTTCACTATTTTGTCTAGCCTATGATTCTGGATGGGGCAGCTGATAACAATCCCAGACAGGCAGAGCTTGCTGCCAGTTCTCTGGTTGGCTGGGTCAGTATCTTTGCTCTGAGGTTGAGAGGGGCTGCTGGCTGGGCTCCACTGTCCAGCAAGGCCATTGGCTGTGCTCTGCAATCAGGCAGAGTTGCTGGCTGGGCACTGCAATCACATCTGATTGGGAAGGTTCACAAGGTGCATTTCCAGGCTGGGTGATACTACTATTGGAGTTCTGTGGTTGGGCAAGGCTGCAAGCTGGGCTCTGACGTTAGGTGGAGTCATAGCTCCAAACAGACAGGTCCAAATGCTATGCTCCATAGAATTACACAGTGGAGGGTGTCTCCCTGCCTGGGTAGTACTTTGGTATAAACTTTGAGGCTGGGCAGAGGTGCCATTAGTACTTCCAGGACAGACATGTCCAGCCCCTTTGCTCTGCAGAAATGTACTGTGGTGGGCATCTTCTTGCCTGAGTCAGGCCTTAGGGTTTCTGCCCATTTTTAAAATTTCTTGTTGTTTTATTGTTTTTATTGTTAAGTTATAGGAGTCGTTTATATACTCTGGCTATTAACACCTTATCACATATGTTATTTACAATATATTCTATTCCATGGACTGTCTTTTCAGTCTTTTGATAGTGTCCTATAATCCACAAAAGTTTTAAATTTTGAGGAAGTCCAATTATCTATTTTTTCTTTTGTTATGTGTACCTTTGGTCATATAGCAAAGGAATCCTCGCCAAATCCACTGTCATGGAATCATACGCTTTTTATTGGACAAAATGAATCTTAGAATTTCATCAATTTCCAGCAAAGAAAACTTTAACAACATTCATGAATGTTCACATTCTACAGTTTAAATAGATTGAAATTAAAGGGATGAAAAAAGATATACCTTTCAAATGTTAATTTTTAAAAAGCATAAGTGCCTGTATTGCGATAAAGTAGACTTCAGAGCAAAGAAAATTACTAGAGACAAGGAAGGACATTACATAGTGATAAAAGGATCAACCTACCAGGAAGACATAGCAATCTGTATTGTGTATGCATCAAACCACAGAGCTTCCAAATACATGAAGGAAAAACTGATAGAGTTTAAAGGAGAAATAGACAAATCCAAAATTGTAGTTGGGAATTTCAACAATCCCCAGTTAGCAGCTAATAGAACTATTAGACAGAAAATTGGTAAAACTATAGAAGAACTCAACAAAATCATCAACCAATAGGATCTAATTAACATATGTGGAACACTCTGCCAAACAATGGCAGAATATACATTTTTCTCAAGCACCAATGGAACATTCACCAAGATAGACCATATGTTGGCTCATAAAACAACCCCCTCCAAAACTTAAAATAATCAAATCATACAAAGTATATTCTCTGATTATAATATTATAGAATCAATAAAGGTAATAAAAAAAATCTCCTAACAGTTGAAACTTAAACAACACACTTCTAAATAAATCATGGGCCAAAGAGGAAGTCTCAGGAGAAATTTTAAATATAATAGAACTGAAAAAAAATAAAACACATGTCAAAATTTGTGACATATAATTAAAGCAGTGCCAAGAGGGAAATTCATAGCACTAAATGCTTACATTAGAACAGAGGAAAAGTCTCAAACCAGTAATATATGTTCCTATCTCAAGAAGCTAGAATGGGTGCAGTGTGTACCATCTGGGGGATGGCCACACTTGAAGCTCTGACTCAGGTGGGGCAAAGGCAATAGGTGTAACCTAAACATCTGTACCCCTGTAATATGCTGAAATAATAAAAAAGAAGCTAGAAAAGTACAGCAAAATACACATCTAAAGCAACAGGAGGAATGAAAAAATAAAGATAAAAAACAATGAAATTGAAAATAAGAACACAATAGAGAAAAATCAATGAAACCAAAAGCTGGTACTTTAACAAAATCAATAAAATTGATAAATCCTTAGCAAGATTGACAAAAATAAATTAGAGAAGACACAAATTACCAATATCAGGAATGAAACTGGGGATATTGTTACAAATCTGGAAGGCATTAAAAGGAAAATAATAAAGGAATACCACAAATGTTCAACTTATTAGAAGAAATTCAAAAAGTCAGAAAAATGAACAAATTTCTTGAAAACTATAAACTACCACAACTCAAGCAGATGAAATAGATAATCTGAATAGTCTTGTAACCATTAAACAAATTAAATTTATAATTTAAAATCTCATTAAGAAATATGTTCAGGGTCAAATGATTTCACTAAAGAAGTCTACCAATTTAAAGAAGAATTAACAACTATTTTATACAATATATTCCATAAACAGAAAATGAGGGAACATTTCCTAATTCATTTTATGAGGCCCTGATACCGAAACCAAACACAGTAAAAAAGCAACAAGTAAAGCTCATGCCAATATCTCTTATGAACTTAGATGCAAAACCCACAACAAAATTGAATCCAAATATGTATAAGAATAATTATATACCATGACCAAGTGGGATTTATTCCAGGTGGGCAAGCCTGGTACAACATTTGTAAATCAATCAATGATATCATTTCACCATACCATGGGATCATATCATTGGATGAAGAAAAAGCATTTTATAAAATCTAACACTTATCCAATATAAAAACTCAAAGCAAGTTAGGAATAGAAGAGAATTACCTCAATTGGATAAAAAGCATCTATGCTAGGTGTGGTGGCTCACACCTATAATCTGAGGAACTCATGATGCTGAGGCAGGAGGATCACTTGAGGCCAAGAGTGTCTATGATCCAGGCTACAGTGAACTATGATTGCACCACTGGGCAATATAGTGAGATCCTCTCTAATTTTTTTCAATTACCTGGACATGGTGGCAAGGCCTGTAGTCCCAGCAACTCAGGAGGCCGAGGCAGAAGGATCAGTTGAACCTAGGAGTTCAAGGCTGCAGTGAGGTTGATCACAGCACTACACACCTGTGCAACAGAACCAGATGAGACCTCGGCTCCAAAAATAGCACTTACAAAAACTCTGTAGCCAATATACTTAAGGTGAAAGACTGAATGTTTTCTCCCTAAGATCAGAAAAAAGGCAAGGATATCTGCTCTCCTACTCTTACCAACATAGTACTGAAAGTTCTAGCCACTGAAATAAGACAAGAAAAAATAAATAGTATACAGATTAGAAAAGAAGAAATAAAACTGGTGCTATTTGCAGAAAACATGATTGTCTACATAATAGAGAAAACTCCTGGACATGATAAGTAAATTCAGCATGGTCACAGGATACATGATCAACTAAAAAATAAACCCACACAAATATGCCAGCTGTTTTTTTTTTTAAAAAAATATAAACCTTCAAAAGCAATTCAATGAAAGAATAATAGTCTTTTCAATGATGCTAGAACAACTGGGTGTCCACAGGCAAAAAATGCACCTCAGGATAAACTTACATCTTATAAAAAAACTAAACTACAGACTTAAATGTAAAATGTAGAACTATAAGACTTACTCTTAAAATTGGAGAAAACCTTCAAGATTTAGGGTTAAACAGAAGTTCTTAGACTTGACACCAAAAGAAAGATCCATAAAAGGAAAGATTGATAAATTGAGTCTCATCAAAATTGGAAAGTTTTGTTCTACAAAAGCTCACATGAAGAGGATGAAAAGACAATCTAGAGACTGGGACAAAATATTTGTAAACCACATAGCTTACAAAGGATTTTTTCTAGAATATATGAAGAACTCTTCAAAATGCAACAGTAAAAACAAAACAAAACCTCTATTTAGAACATGGACAAAAGACATGAACAGACATTTCATCAAAAAGAGAAAAAAGAAAGAAAAATGGTATACAGATGGCAAATCATCACATAAAAAAGATGTTCAACATCACTGGCCATCAGGGAAATGTAAATTAAAACCATAATGACATATTACTACACCTATCACAATGGCTAAAATAAAAAATAGCGATAACACCAAATGCTGCCAAGTATGAGGAAAACATTGATTACTCATACATTGCTGTTGGAAATGTAAAATGGTACAGGTATGGCAGTTCTTACAAAACTAAATGTATTTACCATATGACCCAGCAATTGCCCTCTTGAGCACTTATCCCAGAGAAAAATTATATTCCCACATAAACCTGTACAGGAATGTTCATAGTAACTTTGTTTGTAACAGCAAAAAATGTGAAATCAGTCCTTCAACGAGTCCTTCAAGAAGCCAATGGTTAAACAGTTTACCTTTGTGGTACCTCCATAACAGGATGCTACCCAGTAATAAAAAGAATGAACTACTGATTACACACAATAACTTGGATGAATTTCAAGGAAATTATGCTGAGTCAACGGACAATCCAAAATGACTACATTATTGTATAATTTCACTGATACTGCATTCTTGAAATGACAAAATTGGAAAAAATGGAAAATAGATTAGTGGATATTAGGGATTGCAGCCTTTCCCCAGGTAGGTGTGGTTATAAAGTTTGGTTCTGTATCTTGACTGTCACAGTGGATACGTAAACTTACACATGTAAAAAACTGTATAGAACTAATTACACGCTCAGAGGAAGGGGGAGAGAGGGAGAGAGAGAGAGTGAAAGACTAAAACTGGGGAAATCTAAATAAGATGGGTGGGTTGTATCAGTGCTAATATCCTGGTTGTAATATTCTACATAGCTTTGGGAATTGTCACCTCTGGGTGAAACTGGGTAAAGTGTGCACAGAATCTGTGTGTACGATTTCTTACAACTGTATGTGAATCTACGGTTGTCTCAAAACACTTCAATTTTTTTTAAATGTATGAATGCTCCTGGGCTATATATGTTTTAAAATAAAGTACAGTCCCCTTAAGAACGCAAAGGCCAAGGGGCAGAAGGGTATTTCTTATATTTAAGAAACCACCTAGCTCGTAAGTGCCACCCCCTCACCTTGCTGTCAGCGACGTGATGTGCGCTGCATAGTGTTGGAATGAGGAGTTCGAGAGGGAGACGCTGGCCCTGGCGTCTCGGTGTTCAGGTGTGTGCATAGGTGGGCGTTGGTGCGACCGCGAGAAAGAGAAGCGGGAGAAAGGACGAGAGCTAAGCCTCCCCTGCTGCCAGCGCGGGTGGCCGGCGGATGAAGGCGCTGTGCAGAGAGCCGAGTAAGCGCTCAAGCGGGGTGCTGGCGCCTCGGGAACGCCCTCCCGCTGCACCCTCCGGGAGACGTGGGCGGTGGCTGAGCACCCCTGGTGCAGCGACTGAACCCCGTCCACAGGAGAGGTGAGTGCGGGACCCGGCGGCAGTCGCGGCCTCCGCGAGCAGAGCAGCCCGGCCGCAGAGGCGGCGCCTGGGCTCGGATGCTGCGGCGGAGACGCCAAGGAGACTGCGAACGCAGGGAGCGAGGCGTAGGGCCCGGAGGGTGGGGCCGCCCGGAAATCCTGGCGGCGCCAGCCGGGGAGCATCTGCAGGCCGGGGGCGCGCACACGAGGGGCACGTGGGTGTGGGGGAACCGGCGCCGCGGGGCCTCCTCCCTGCTGCGCCGCGGCGGCCGGTGCGGGCGCTGGAGGAACAGTGGGTGCGGTGCCTGCCCCGCGCGGGCGGTGCCCGCAGCGCCAGCCCTGCACCCGGCTGGCAGGGCTAGGGCCGGGGACCGCATGGTGGCCCGGCACCGGCAGGCGCTTTCCTTGCTCGTCTCTTCCCCGATGCCGGGGACCCCTTCCCACTCTGGGGAGGAGCGGGAAGCCGGGCGGCTTTGTCCAGTAATGGCTGGGGGTGCGGGCGGGGGACAAATAGGCCTCCTCGCTGGCCGAGCCCGGCATGGGGGAGCGACTGAGATGGGCACTGACCAGCAGGAGCGCCTAGGGGCTTCGAGGGAACGGCACCCGCAGCTGAGCTCCGGAGACTGGCGCTGGGAACCCGCGGGGGCCGGCGGGTTACACGTGGGTGGATCCCGAGCTGGGGGCGGCAGTGGGGTCGCGGATCGCGGTCTTGGGCGCTCCCTGCTCGCGCGCAGGGGCACCTGCACCCGGACCCGAGCTCCCGCCCGCTCCGGGCAGTCCTGGCTCCCTGAGCGCGTGGGGGAGGGAAGGCGGTAGAGTGTGGGGGAGGGGGTGAGTGAGTGAGGTGTGGCCGCGGGGAGGGGGCGGAAGGCACTCGAAGGCTAAGGCCCAGCTGCCTCTGCAGCCCCGCAGTCGGCGCGGGGCGCAGAGGTGCACGCCAGTCGCACTGCGGTCCCTGCGGCGGTAACCTGCCTTAGGAAAGAAAGGAAAAGGAAAAGGCTCCATGTCGAGGGGCGGCAGCGGGCAGAGACTCTTGTGGTCCCTCCCCGCGCAGAGGGATCTGGCCTCCAGCACGAGAGTTTGGAGGGCGACGCCGGGCGCCTTAATACGAGAGATGACCCCGGGCGCGGCTTCCATCGGCGCTTCCACCTAGAGCTCCAGGGAGCGTGGCCCGAGGGGGGAGCTCCCTGAAATCGGGCTTGTCCCCTGTCGTAAACCTAGCACTCACACCCTTCCACCCCCCCCCCCCCCCCCCCCCCCCCCCCCCCCCCCCCCCCCCCCCCCCCCCCCCCCCCCCCCCCCCCCCCCCCCCCCACCCCACCCCGCCCTACCCCACCCCACCCCGCTCTACCCCACCCCACCCCGCTCTACCCCACCCCACCCCACCGCCAACGTCCTGGCAGAGAGTCATTTAAGCACCCAGTACTACCAATTTCATTTTAGGTAAAAACCGAGACAAATTCCGCACTTTGTTAACCTCTCCGCCCCCAAGTCACCACGAGGCAGCTTTTCACAGCTCTAAAGTGTGGTCACTCCAAAGCCGCGGCAAGTTGCTCATGTCCTCGGCTTCTGCTCCGCAAACCCCGGACGGTGCCACCGGAGGACGCTGAAGGCAAAGGCTGGAGGGCCCGGGCCGGCGGGACTGCGTGCTACTCGCAGCCTCTGCGGAGCCGAGCGAGGACGAGTCTCCCGACCCCCTCTCACGGCAGGCGGGTCGGCCCTCCGTGGATACTGGGTTAGTGTCACCCTGTCCCTCTCGAGTGTCGCGCATTTTCTCAACAGAGAGTGCCCCGGTGGACGGATGAACCCGGGATCCGGAAAGTCCGCCTGCCCTTGTCCAGTGCCTCGGCCCTCGACGCCTCTGCCGGTCCCTGCGGCCGGCGCTGTGCGTGCACGCGGCCCGCTTGGTGCGCAGCGCCCGCAAGCAAAGCAGCCGGAGGAGGGCCCTTCCGAGTTACCTGTCTCGTCAGCGGCCACACCGAGGCGGTGCCCCTCGCACTCTTTCCCAAGGGCAGAGCCCGTGACAGTCGGAAGCTCCCGTGCCACGCGCCCTCCCCCGCGGAGCTACCCCGTGCGTGCATGCGTGTGTGTGTGTGTGTGTGTCACGCGTTTAACCGCAGAGGGTAAATTCCCAGACGTGCAAAACAAAGCATTTCCAATAAAGATGGTCCGGAGTTCAAGTTAAAAAGCGTATCTCCTCAAGGCACTGAGTCGGTGCTCGCCGCCTGCCTCCTCGGCCTCCAGGGTGTGGCATCCAGAAGAAGGGATTTTAACCCCCAATCACCACCAGATCCCTTCGGAAATTACCTCTTCTGGCCGTGTGGCAACAAGTGGCCCCGCCGCCTCCCCGGCGCACCCGGAGGGACTACGGTCTCCCCTCTCCCGGTCCCGGTCCTCGCGACACTAGCTGATTAGGATTAGGGAGGGGGGCACAGGGAAAAGGAAAGCTATTGTTTTTTTAATTGTGAAAATTGTCTGGGTCCTGTGCTCTGGGATTCTCTTGTCGCAATCAACCTCCGATTTTAGAGTGGCGGGAACAAAAATGAACACCTAGAGATGGAAAACTTACCCACTTCTTTAAGAGGTGGTGTTTTTTAAACCGAATATCCTTCCCTCCCACCCCCGCCCCCGCCAGACTTACACTTTATGAGATTTGCCCAACCTTTGTGGTTTGGAGGAAGCGGGGGAGGGGACGACGCAAAGATAGCGAGGCGCCCACCTGGAAGCTTCCTACCAGTTTAATAGGGCCGTTTCATTTTACATCAGACGCTCGCCCCCACCACCAATTTATAATGCGTAGGTTCTAAGCTTCCCCACACGTTCCCTGCCTTGCGTTTGTGCCCGACGCTCTATGGATAACCCTCTTTCCAGGTAAATCCGCCGAGTACTTGTCCTATGCCCAGCGAAGCAAAGGCACGAATGGATCAAGGTGCCCTGGCTTCAACGCTATCCGAGAGTCACATTCCAGTTGGAAAAGGCGCTCTGGGGCTTGAGACGTGTTGCCCGACTGGTCGAAGTGGGGAACAAGGTGGAGCACCAGAGGACCCAGGGCCTCTGTTTCCCCCATCGCACCCCCAACACCACCGGCGTCCTGGGCTCGGCTGAGCGCCGCAGTGGCCCTGGCTGCAAACTGCGTCCCCGCCCAAATCGAGTACAGAAGTCCCTTGGACCGAAGTTCGCAAGAATCCAGTGTAGAAACAGACTTCTGCGTCCAGTTTGGTTATAATAAATAATCACATAAGGACACCCACATAACTACTCAGGTGGAGGGCAGGCGCCCGTGTTCAGGGTCCCCGCGTGTTGCTGGAGTTGGCGCAGACGCGTCCGGGGTATGGGCGCGGACGTGACACCGCATTTTCTCCGGATTCCTGCCATCTAGGGTGGTGCAACCGGAGAGGCCGCGGGGAGGTGGGGTGACAGGCTGCGGGACCCGCGGGCTCTGAGCGGCGCCGGGGCTTAGCACCGCGCGACTCCGGAGACTCCCGCACCGCCCGTCTCCCGCACGAGAGGCGAGGCTCGTTACCGGTGATTGATAGCCGGGCTTCGCAGGACCGTGCGCCGCACCCCTGCCGGCACCACTAGCTGTTCTAACGTGACCTTTATTAGCAGCGCGCTCCCACAGGCTGTGAACTGGGGGCGCACCCCATGACCCCCTCTCCCCCACCGCCCGGCCTCCTTCCCGGGGAGGGTCGGAGCCAGCAGCTCCCGCGACGCCGCCTGCCCCGCCGCAGGGAGCAGGCCACGTCCCTCCGCGTGACGACCTGGGAGCCGGCAGGCATCCCGGGGCGTGGTCGGGGGTCTCGGCGCCCGGGGGCTGGGCGCTGTCTGCCCCGCGCCGCCGTGCGCTCCTCTCGGGCACAACGTGCGTGTGTGCAGAGAGGAGGGGAGACAACACCGTCCTCAAGCGGGGCCTGCCTCTCCGCAGGGGCAGTGGTCTGCACCGAGCGCGCCCGGGCCCGGAGCTGTGGGGGGCGGGCGCTGCGGCGAGGGGCGGGTGCAGCGGCCGAGGGCAGGGCGGGAGCGCGGAGGGGCTGGCGGGCGCGTGCGAGCCCTTCCTCCCCGAGTTGGCGGCCGGGATCACCGGCACTGCGGCTGGAGGGGCTGCTAGGCTCTCCCGCGCCCCGCGTGCTCCCCCGCCTTCCCTGTGTCCCCCGGCTTTTCCGGGAGGAAGGTGGGGTGCCCATCGCGGCTGGGGCGCGCCGGGCCGCCTGGCCGGCGGTCACGTGTCCCCCCGCCCCCGCCACTGCGGCGGGAGTTCCAATCAGAGCGCGCCAGGGGGCTCCTCCCGGGCAGGAACCACCCGGCTCGCTGCGGAGGGTGGGCCGCCGTCACCTGACCGCCGCCCCCGCCCCCCGCGAGTAAGGGGCGGTGGTAGCGTCTGCTCGGTTACAAATGGCCCCTCCCGCCCGGCTCGCCCGCTCGCTCGGGCTCGGCGCGGACCCGCCCGGGCGTGCTCCTCCTGCGGGCTCGGCGACTCTCCGCCCTGCCCCGCGGCGGCCCGCCGTCCCGGCCACTCCGGAGGGCGCGCCGGGCACCCAGCGCCGAGGCTTGCCCGCGGAGGTCGCGACGGAAGCCTGGACCGCAGAGGCGGGCGGCTTGCCTGCCGGCAGGTGAGTGCGCACCGCAGCGTGGGACGCAGCGGGGACAGTGCGGGGGACGTGCGGGGTCCTCGGATGCGGACGCGAATCTGTGCGGTGCCCAGGTCAAGTTTGTAAAGCGGGTCGTGGGTCTCTCGCCTCGTTGGCCTCTTACCGCTCCCGCAGGTTGCAGGCTCGGACGGAAGCTTCGATTTGGGGGAAGGGCTTCGGGAAATTCTTGTCTTGAGATACTTGACAAAGGTTGAAAAGACACATCAGGTGGGAGCTTGTAGCCGCGATGGGCTTAGACTAGTGCATTGGAGTGTGCATGCATTTGCGTGTGGCTCCTGGGTGAGGGTCGTCCCGTGGTGGGGCTAAGCTTCTGCAGTGGGTCATTCTGTCCCCCAAAGCCACTTTGACGCTGGAGAGGGAAATTGAGCTGCTCTGAGGTGGTCACTAAGTGTTACGGCAGCAAACCAGTGACCCCCAGCATTTCTGATAAGCCCCTGTAGTAGCAGAAGTGCAGGTGGTTGGGCAAAGAGTGTGTGAGATATTAAGGCACCCAGACAATACTCCTTTTACCTTTTAGCTTCTTAGCAGAAATTAGTATTAAAAGTGCTGAATCATGCAAAAAGACGTGGAAAATAATTTACTTCATATTTTTGTAAAGTTTTTAAAGCTAATAATACCTGCATTTGAGGATGAATGCTTTACTTTTAAGGGGTAGGCACCGGGTATTTAAAATCGTATTTTGAGACTGTGCCCTTAGCTTTATGGCTGTCGGTTGCTTTTTTCTTTCGTTACGGTGAGTTGTGTCCATTCATTACTTCTTACCACCCTCACTACCCTCTCTCCCTGCCCCTCAAAACAAACCAACAAAATCCCCCCAAAACAAAAAAACCCGAGACATATATATATATAATTTTTTTTCTTGGTGTGTACATGATTGTAAAAGGACTGGAGGAAGCAGTCCTGGGAAATAGAAAACATCCTCTGATGAATGCAATGAAGGCCAATTTGATTTGTCATATGCCACTGAAGGGAATGTCAAACTGATAACATGCAGGCTGGAGAGAAAATGAAACAAGAGTTGCCCATTGAGGAAGAAATAAACCCTAATCCGATTATACTCAGTAAAGGAGCTGAAGGGTAGTGCTTCCACGTTGGAGCCTGAGTCCTCTTTGGTGGAGGTGGAGAGATGCAGTTTTTGATGCAAGTTCTGAGGTCAAACACCAAGTAGCATAAAGATGATTTTTTTAAAAATCCGAGTCAGGATTAGTAAAATGGGTGTGTCCAAAGATAGCCCTTGCTCATTTACCCTGGGCTGCACAGTCTGAACTGCTCAGTGGCCTGCTGACTCATTAGGGAACCAGCATGGCTTAGTAGGGTTGAATTTTACTTGTAACTGTACTTGTAAAAAAAAAAAAAATTTTTTTTTTAAAGCATCAACAGAGACATCCATCAACAGAGAAGCTAGTCTCCTTTTCACAAGTCTTCTTCAGGGAGGTTTTTTCCCCCGATTCCTTGACTTGTCACCTTCATTTCAATACCTGTCATCCATGCTTGTGCACAGCACATTTGGTTTGACACAAAGGTTTTAATCTAAATCTTAACATCAGAAACAGCGGCATTCTTAACATGACTATTTCAAAGGTATTTGTGAAGTCTGCTGAAAAACTGGAATATGAACGATTAATTGAGTTTTCTTTACAGCACGGACTCCCTTAACGTTGCATGTAAGAGCAGGGAGCCCCACCCTGTTTCTGAGCATCTGCATGAAAGACCAGGAAAGGAATCCGACAGTTGCAGTGGTGCAGGGAGAGGCCGTATCTAGGCTTGGATGTTATCTTTCTTTATTTAAATAATCACTAACATTTGGAAGGTAGGCTTTAATCCATAGGTAGGTCTTGGAAAGCATGGTCTTATTTCGTTTCACCTGTCAGCTTGTTACAATGCCTATTTAACTTTGAGAGGTTGATTTTGATAGAAAAGGGATATAAATCAAGAGCTGCTTCCAAATTTTAAGATTCCCGAGACTAAAAGACATGATTAGAAGGAGCAAATATTAATGCAGATAGTGAAGCCAGAAGAGTTATTTTTGCTCTGATATTCTTAATACAATTTCTTTATAAAAGTAAGTTATTTTAGAAAGAGGAGGCTCATTTTTAGGCAATGTATGGAATAAACCAGCTTGTGGGATAGACCAGCACCTGGCATCTCAGAACAGAGAGACATAATTAGAGCAAGAAACAGATGAATGAGTTTACCTTTTACTGCTTGGTCCTTCAAACAGAAACCAGTCATGTCACGTCAGATTAGAGGCCATTTCTGCAATGAGGCAAGATTTCAAATCTTATTTCAGACCTATGGGAAAGAAAATGTTTTGAGCTCCTCTGAAAAAAGAGGCATTATAAATTCACAATTCATTATTATAGCTATGCTTTCCCGCATCATGTACTGCAGACAGCGAGTCTGACCAAGAGGAAGAAAGGTACAAAGACTTTTTTCTTTGCTTTTTCTAAAAACAAAAATTTCAGAAGGATACCTATTGGATGTTACCATCAGTTTTTTAAGTTAAATAAATCATTTAAAGAAGAGAAAAACGATACTTTCCGCCTGATGGCTAGAGTGAATTAATGCATTTCCAAATCTGACCGTAGTGACCAGTTAGCAGTAACTCAGTGGTTCTTCCTGTCTGAAGGGGGTATTCTAGGTGAAAATCGCTTCTTCGCTTCTGAACTAATAACGCAAGTTCAAAGCTGCTGGAGCTACCTTCTTCTTTTTTCTTCTTTTTTCTTTATATCATCTTTCTCCTCTTTTAAATCTGCAAACCACACCTGAAAATCCTAGCACCTAGAAGCCTTCGAGAGTCACCAGAACACACAATCAGGTAAATTGCCTGTGATTGTAGGTCATTCTAAAATCAAAATAGATTTCGTCAGCAGCTTCGAGAATCAAATTGGTAGGAACGTCTATGGTGCTTTGCTCAAATACCGGCGCCCTGGCAGCCTGGTTTCAAAGAGGGTCTTTTCTTAACATATGCAGTGATTATTTTGTGGAAGTTAGCTCTGCCCACTTGCACAGTTAATTGCAGTGTGAGCAGGTTCCAGAACAGTACCTCCTTGAGTTAGATGGTAAATATGCACAAAGCATTGTATGAAGAGCATTTCAAAACACCCACCTCCCAGTGAAGGAAATATGCTGGCTGAATAAACACCTGGGCTGCATTAGCCCACAAATGGCAACAAATCTCTTTCTTTACCACAAGAGATGATGTTAATGTATATTGTGCCTTTTAGGATACTGGACAGCATTTCAGGATGGAGGGGGCATCTGATGTCTGACTTATTTTAGAGTTGGCCTCCAAGCATCTACGTTTTTCCACTTGAGGGTTATGTGTGTTTTGCAAGGAATTTGAAGAAAATACAGTTTGCTAATCCACTTATTACATGGAGTTTAAGGTTTAGTAATATCATTTGCTTTAAGTATTTAAAAATTGATATATTCATGTTTTTGGATGCGTGTTAGATGGCGGCAGTAGAGAGTAGCCTTTGAAAAAGCCATTTGGAAATTGCTCCTTCTTTAAAATTTTGTGACATTAAATACTTGCACATAACATCTCTGCAAAATTGAAGAATGTGTTTTGGTGTGCACATTTTGCCACACACACATGCATCCTACACAAACTAGAATTGCTATTTAGGATTATTTAGTACCTCACTTTGAGGAGGCTTGGGTAGTAAGGAGGATTTTTGTTTCTTCTCTAGTAGAGATTGGGCTCTGAATCTGCTGTGTTTAAGTGTCTTGGTTCGAAGGACCATCAAGATGAAGCAGTGAACAAATATGATTGTTTTTACAAGTAAGTAAAGTACATTTGTTGCAATGTGTTGTCTATTAGGTTGATAATTTAAAAGTAGTCCACTTCTAGGTTTAGAACTAAAAACATGAGATGATAACATCATGAAAAACATGAATGATAACATAGTTATCATTCAGATGTAGCTCAGGATGCATCTCCTTTGGTCAAATTACTGTACATCTTCTTTGCTACTCATGGAATTTGGAAACTGTCAAGACTGCTAACGATCTAAACATTTTGGTCTTACAGGTGTACTTTTGATACAATGGATAGTGACTCTGCTCTTCTGCCTGAGAGTGGTTCAAAATGTAAGTTCAGCAAACCAAATAAATACCAGTAATTCTGGAGATCTATGCAGAGAAGTTCCTCCCATTTTTCATTCCTTCTACCCAAGATTCTAGCATTGTAAAGAAGAGTCCCCCTTGGGCGGGGTAGATGTCTTACATTCTTACATTCTAGCATTGTAAAGAAGAGTCCCCCTTGGGCGGGGTAGATGTCTAACCTAGATGACCGCCATCACAGCCATAGATTGGTGTTCTTCTCTAAGCCTCCCTGCCATGTTATTTTTTATGGTAATGAACATGAACGTTTGGTGTCCAGGTAATGCTGAATTGATATTTCCCCAGATGTCATATCTTTCTGGGTGGCCCTGCCTATTCTAATCTTCTCCTGGCTCAGTCAGTTGGATCTGTAGACACATCCAGTCTCAGAGGCAGAGTTCTTTGGGGCCACATAAAATCCTATGGCTACTGTCAAGCTACCTTTCCCACCACATACATTAACCAAAATGCTGCTGGAGGTCATGCTGTTAGGATCTGGTACACGTAAGTTATAAAGTGGAAAGTATTAAAGTATATATGCAGCCATGGCCATTTCACACAGGGAGATTGCATGGTGAGGGATTTTACATATTTCTCCGGGGCTGGGTCCACAGTCTCCGTTTGATGGATATCAAGTGCTTCCTAGAATAGCTCTTTAAGGAGGAAACGGTCTGTTCTTTCAAAGGGACCTAGTGCATGTTTAGACCCCTCCCTGCCTCTTTAGAGATATCAACATGTAATTTAAGATATTTTTGCAAACTTCTTAGGCATTTAATGCATTTCATCAGTGGTCAGGTTCTAGAAGGCTGATTTTTGTTAGGAACAACATCTCCTCTACTGTTTCTTGTCCCTTGCTTTTCTGCCTTCCTGTCTTTGCCCCCTTGCCCAAAACATGGTTTTTCATGTAATTCAGTTCACTAAATATCACTTCCATTTTTGCTTCTCTGAAGAGTTTATTGCTAGAGCTGCTAATAGACTTTCGGCACAAATAGTATATTGATCACTTGAAATCTCGTTTGAGCTTGACTGAATATACATAATGGGGTGTCAATCGGGGAAAAATCTCATAATAAATGGCAGGCAACTTATATTCATGAGAAAAAATGTCTTGGGCAGCACACAAAATACCATGTTTACTGTAGCATGACAGAGTGATTTTGCTGGTCTCCATCATGTTCTTTGGGTGGATGTTTAATAGCAAAGGCAAGGTTAGGATATCAAGATCCTGGGACCTTTCATTCTTTGTTTATATGGGAAGCCTTTTTGTACACTCTATAGAATACAAACATCTTCTGGAACCACAGCCAGCAAGAAAGATCTTTTCTACCTGAGAAATTCAGAAATTGCAAACAAATCTGTTTAAGTTGGTGTGTATTTAAAACCAGCTACTGATTTATGCAGTCCATATTTTTTAAATTTTTACCATGTGTGTATCAGTGCATACACTCACTGTATGCAAATATCATTTTCAATGTGTATATGGGAGAGCACGGTATATTTAGAGAAAAGTCTGCTTTACATAAATTATTTTTAAGAACAACTGAGCAGAGGAGTAGCCATGCGTTAAGAAAGCCAGATCTTTTTTTTTTTTTCTTTTTAACTTTCCCATTGAATGATAAGTGAAGGAATCTCACTTTCAGAGTTTTATATTTAATTTTTTTAAATCAGTTTTTCCTGATAGAGCAGTGACTATGATGGTAGATATTTCTGGGAATGTGATATTTTTGGTTACTTTGTGTAGCTGGCTTGATAGCTGACTTGGTTGCCGCTGGTTGTCTGGGAACATGGGGTCTCTATCGTCTTAGCTTTAACCCTGCTTCCCCCCAGCACAGTGTAGGGTATGTTTTGTATTTCCCAGTCTGCTGGGTGGGGTGCAGCCGGGCTTCCACCAGCAGTGCTTTGTCTCCTGAAAGCGAATGAAGTCAACTGGCTCTTTGCTAATTGGGCTCTAATTTGCCTTTTTTATGGCCAAAAAAAAAAAAAAATCATATCCTGGACAAATGTCTCTTCTAGTTCCTGTGCAATATTCAAGATTTTTTAAAGTACATTATGCAAGAATGTTCACTCTTTTAGCCTCAGGTTATATCCGTTAGCTAGAGGGATCTACTTACCACAAAGAGTGCAAAATAGGACAAGTGAGGCTATTAAGATATAAAAGACATGTCATCAAGCCCTGATCATGCCAACTTTTTTCCCATAGCAAGAGCTTTTGCATTTACTTTTCTGAAATGCTTCTGATTTGTTATTTTAAGGTTTCTGATTAGCAGTAAGAGGGAATGTAAAGCTGAGAAAATAGAATTATTTGACAATAATAATTTGCCAAAGTTTGACAATATATAATTATAGGACAGCTACATGTTTTAGTAATATCCTTTATAAGTAAAATCTTATATTCTCTTATATATGTACCAATATGTACCAACAGTTTTGTACCAATTAGAAACTATTTGTAGCATATGGCTTTTTGCACAAAGAGAGGCAATCAAATTTGACAGCTTAAGCTTGGGAAATTATGCTGTTGAGATTTTAGCAAAAGATAGGTTATACAAGAACTTTAAACTCAGAATTAGCTATTTGAATAAGCTTCATTAATTTTAACCTATAGAGAAACATATATTTTCAAATGTTAAAACTGAGACTTATTGGATCTCACCAATAAATGGGAAAAATTAAATCCCAGAAAAAAGAAAATTGGGAAGAAAAAATTCCCAGGAAAATTTGAGTCTGCAACCTGCATTTATAGGCCTTGGTGCTGTCTTAAATTTTGGATAGTTTTACTAATTTATTTTAATAAATAGAAGGGAGAAAAAGTAATAAGAACTAAGTAGAAATTACATGAACTATTTTCTGATTTAAAAATATTAAAGATTATCTTTTGGTATTATAATACTTGGTTTGGTAATATAAATACACACTTTTAATAAATTGCTTTCTCACCAGTCCTTAATGTCTTATGGGTGAGAATATTTAAAGACCAATAGAACAATTTTAAGTACATATTTTTTTTTATAAATCTTACCAGAATTAAAAACAACATAAATATACTCACCAAGTTCTTTGTAAATCTTTTACATCATTTAAAAAAATATTTAGCATAAATTTTGAAATAGAATTGAATTTGTAGCTGTTTCACAGAAATGGGCATTATAATTCCTAGGGTTTTATTTTTATGTATGCCAAAGCCAGATTAGGAAATAACTGGAACTCCTGTATTTTTATTTTCTTGCAACTGCTACCTTTTCAGAAACCAAAGAGAGCACGTTTCAATTAGATGCAGCATATTTAAAATTACATTCATTTAATAGAAGCACAGCAGTGGGACTACCTTTACTTCCAGCAGTGATTTAAATAAGATCTAGGCTGATGTCATGGATTAAGGATAAGATTTTTTTTTAAAAAAAAAACATTGTGATTTTTTTTCACTTTAATAAAAAACACATCTAGGTAAAGAAAACTAGATATACTATTTCACTTTTCAGTGAAGTACTAGTTTGGTATGTATTACTTGTAATCATTTTAACTTTACATTTAATAAAAAGTTTATTTTCAGGTGTAATTGCTTGCTAAGAGAAAACCAACAAGTCACTTTATACCTTATAACTGCTGAGCTTAATGTAAGTTAGTTTCATTAAAGGAAATATTGTAACACAGAAGAAACTTTTAGTGCACCTCCAAGTGCCTTTTAAGAGTATATATCCCTTGTATGAGGGGGGGATCACTTGGGGGGTCACAGTCAGTCAGGTGACCTATTATTATATTATTATGCTTATTAATATATTAATATATATATTATATAAGCATATGACATACTTATTAGTATATTATGATGTTGTCCTTATTATGCTTTAATGTATATGCCATTTCAAAGAAGCCTAAACTATTCCTGTTTAAGTGGAAACCTAATACTTAGACATGTCCCAATGTCCTGTGACATTAAAGGAAGTAGGCTTGACTATTTACCCTGCTCAGTTTTTGTTTGAGATGTATGCAGTGGCAAAAGTTATTTTCTTACCGATAGGCAGATCCACCATGATTATGTAGGAATTTGGTGGAAAGGTAATGGATGGTGTGTGTGTGTTTTGGTTTTGAGGTGTGTGGTGGGAGCTGGTTGAAGGAATGAGATTCTCATTTTTAAAAGTCAGAAAATTCAGTGAAGACGGTTGATCCCATTTTCAGGTTCAATTTCTTCCTCCATCTTGTTGTGGCCTTGGTCCCCTTCAGACTGTGCTTTGATCACACTGACATGTGACAGTTGGACATGCAAACCCAATAGCCCATGGACTGGAATTTTTTGTTTCACGCAAGCAGAGGAGGTGTGCGGTCTATGAATTCTGTCCCCAGGGATTTGAAAATCCAGTGTCACAGCCAGTGTTATTCTCCATCAAGGTGGCCACAGCCTCTTCATAATCATTTTGTTGGTGTGCTTTTTGATACTCCTGCAAGCACCTGTGTTTCTAAATAAGTTCTTCAAAATCATTTTTCTCTCTTTTTGTTAAAAATAGAAGATTACAGAGTTGAAGATAAGACTTAAAAATGAGAAACCTACTACAGATCCACGTTGCCGGGCTCTTGCACTCGAATGTAATCCCTGGGAATAACTTTGGGAGCGTGAATTTTAAGCCCGGATGAAGCTCTAGCCTTCATGAGTCCCTTTAGGAGATAAACCTTGGCCCGGTATTTGCGGAGCTGGGATGCTGGATTAAGGTAAACAGCCAGACAAACACCCTCTAAGTAAGGCAAGGATTTAAATTGCCGGTAAAATAAAAAACAAAAACAGCACAAGGCGAACATTTATAGAGATGATGCTGGTTCTTTGGAGATGTTATTAAATGCAGGAAAATCAGCTATATTCAGGAGTTTTCTTCTTTTTTTGTAATAGCCCAAGGATTCCACTAATGGTGGCCCAAATCAATGAACATTCTTCAGTTTGACTGGGCTCCTCATAGAGCCTGTTCCGTGAACGGCATTATCTGACAGAACCTTCTGCAGTGGCAGAAATGTTCTTTATTTGTGCTGTCCCTTGCATGCCACTGGCTGCGTGTGGCTCCTGAGCACTTGAAATGTGGCTAGTGTGACTGCAAAACTGAAACTTTTTAATCTTATTTAATTTTAATTAAAATGTAAATTTGAAAAGTCACACGTGGCTAGTGGCTTTGTGTTGGACAGCGTGGCCTTGGAGAATCGGGGAAGGGAGTCAGCTTTGCCATAAAGTCCTCTTTGTGGACTCTGTGAGCTGCGGGCAGTACATACTCCAGGAATTGGAGACTGGTCAGTGCTGACCACGGTGCGCTCTCAATGTTGTGGGTGCCGTGCAGCTGCCTTGGGAGTCACGGTTGCTCTTGTTGAGATTTTGCTTTTAAATTTTAAAATAGCACTGAATCCTCCTAGTGGGGACAGCATGATATTTTTGCTGCTCTTTCACTCAGTGCCCCATTGGACAGTCTCAGTTGTCCCAGAACCTCCCCAGGTCTTGGCTGGTTTGTTCGACTTTGAGTGCATTTTTGAAGAGCTGGCAGAGAGAGAGAGAGAGAGAGAGAGTTTTGGCCTTGGGAGAAGGGGTTTAGGGAGGAAAGTCTGGATTTGCCCCTTCAAAGATCTTTCCATCACCATTTCATCTTTCATCTTTCCACACACTTTGCGTTGCATGATTCACCATCTGGTTTGCGTTGGGACCCCTGTGTGTGAAGGAATTTTACCTTGAGCATACTTAATAACCTCAGTCCCGGCAGGACCCACTGAGAAGTTGCACACTTCACTCACCCACAGGCAGACCTCTTGCTAGCTACATCTTTCCCCATTACGGTGGAGAGTCTTTGGACTTCAACATGACTGTGAAGCTTTCGAGCCTGTTTAAGAACACAAGAGTCCTCAAGCAAGTGCACTTATTCTTGGTGGAGCTTGGTGTCTTCTGCCCATCTTGTCCTATAACTTTAAAAATAGGTACGTGGGGAAAGGAAGGGGGTAAAGAATGCCTTGCAGCTGTGACCATCTCGTTTGTCCTGCCCAGGGTGACCCCATCCTGCCCAGCACTCCCAGGAGCCTTGTGTCTGTCTGAGGAGAGACAGACCCTGAGTGCAGAGGACTGAAGTGGGTGAGGCAGGTCACCGACCTAAGGAGGCCCGTAGTCTACACCCCACCGTTTCTCCCTGGAACTGAGGTCCTCCCAACCAGCCATGCCTCAGAATTACCCAGGAGAGTCTTTAGAAAAAAAATTATTAATAACCAGATTCTTGGTGCTGTGTCTTCTTTGTAGATTTAGAACATTTCTCTCTGTTCTCTCGACTCTGTTTTCACTGTTATGATTATCTCTGGGCCTTCTGCACATGCTCATGCCAGGGTCTCTCTCCAGAATGACTCAGAGTCTCAGGGCTGGGCCTGCAACTGTTGGGTGTTGAAGTCCCCAGGTGCTTCTGTTGGTATCAATAAGCGTTTGTGCAGTGAGCGTTTCAGTTGGGATGTCCATCCCCCGTAGCTTATGTGTACTCGGGCATGGCACGAGGTTTCAGTGTCCCTGCCCCCATCCTCCTTTCTTGCCTCCTTTGGGTCTTATCACTTCTGCCCTGCCCCCAGGCAGTGACCCCTACGCCCGTGTCTCCAGCAGTGACGCGTCCAGACCCTGCTCTCCAGCTCCCCTGGGCATCTCCTCCTTCCACGTGGGCAAACCCGAGCCGGTCTGTTCCCCATGCCACGCTTCTCCCTGGGACTCGGGGGACACACCTTGGTGCTCCTCCGGAGTCCCGCCACCTCCGCCCCTGCAGTGCCCTGCTTGTCCAGCCGCTCTGATGCCGGCTGCCTTCAGCTGCCCCATCTCGGGCACGGGCTGGTCTCTGCTGCCTTGGATCGCTCCTGTCTCCAGTGATCCTTCCCCCGCTGCCTCAGCGGAGGCAAGTCTACAGGACGTGTGCCGCTGAAAACTCAGAAGGGTTTCTTGGTGAGGACAGGACTGCGCACGTCTCCCCCGTCGGCCTAAGCCTGCCTTCCAGCCGCCTGTCCTCCTGCCACACGGGGCCCGCCGGCCCGCCCGCCCGGCCCTCTGTGCCCTGCAGCCCAGTCCGCAGTGCGGGGTCAGCCACTCATCTGCCTTCCTCCGCATGCTCATCTGTGTCTCCCTCAGGCCCTGGTCTGCAGGTCACCCTGCAAGCTTCTCTGATGGCTTTGGCCAAACCCCTCCTTCCCAGGGCCCCACTTCCTCCTGTACCTCTAGGCCTTGGATCTCTTTCCTTGCTCTCCCTGGCGGGCGTGTGGGGGCTCACAGGGCCACTCCCGCCCCAGCGCCCCTGCAGGCAGCACTCACCGTTGGTCTCACCTGCGCCTCCCTGGGGAAGGGCCTTTGGCAGGCCCTGCTGGTACCGCGTGTTCCCACTGAGGTGCCTGCCGCGCCGTCCCTGGCTCGTGACCGACGCTCTGGCCGCTGACGGAGGCCCTTGGGTTTCCTGGGTGTGGACGTGCTGCGCTTTCGTCTTGGCCCCCGCCCTGCCGCTGCTGCTCTCGCCGCCCCTGCCCTGCACAGCACGCCCACGACACTCCTTGGAGCCGTCCTTCCTCCCGCCGCCACCCTCCCTCCCGCACACACACCTGCGCTCAGCAGCCTCCCAGCGCTTTGGTGGCACTTTTGGAAAACACTTTCCACCACCCCCTTCTTCTATGAAAGAGTGAGAACTTTCAGACACAGCTGGAGAGCATCAATAGTGGAGGGGAAAGGACGCCAGTGGCCTTCCCCACGCTGTCCTCTCCCCATGCCCCCCTCCCCATCCCCCCTGCTTCCCGAGTAGCCACCTGCCTTGACAACCCATGAAGTGCAGTCCTGCTAGTCCTGCGTCCACTTTGAGCCATCCTGGTGGGACCCATGAACCCCTTCTTGGACTGCTGCTTCGAGGAGGGCCTCAAACAGCGGAGCCAGACCCTCCATGCCACCCCTCCCCAGGAGATCCTTCAGGGAACCCTGGGCGGCCAGCCCTCGCTCCGGACAAGTCTGTGGAGGTGAAGGCCACTAGCTCTGCTCCCCTGTCCCCTGGGGGGAGGGGGGAGGCTGGTCAGTAGAGGGGACTGTCTGGAGGGCCTCACCCGCTGGGCCAGGGCGGAGCTGTTGCCAGAGCTCAGTCCTGATGGAGATGGGGAGGAGGCGGCCTTAGAGGCCCAGCGACTCCTGCACGGACTTTCTTATGCAGAGGCCTGAGGGAGGCTGAGGAGGAACTGCAAGTATGTCGAGTATTTCAGTGTGGGACAGGCATGGGGGTGGGGCAGGCAGAGACCAGAGCGCCAGTTCTTGGACTGCCTTGCCATGCGCAGGCTCTGAGGGTCCATCCTCGGTGCACTGCAGTCCCCGGTGGGCTACCCCCAGCCTCTGTCCTCATTCTACCTCCGTCTGGGGACTTTGTCACCTCGGGGCCACCAGTGATGCTTCAGGCTGGCTGGGCTGGGGTGTGGCACCTCTGTGGCTATCACGGGTGGCCTGTGCTGCAGTGCCCGTAGTTGGATGAGGGGACCGCTGAGGCTCACCCCCACAGGCCGGGGCCGGCAGTTGGCACGCTGACAGGTTTTCCCGTCCCCCTGAGGCCTTGGTGGGAAAGGAGAGCTGATCCCGGTGGGCGAGCAGCAGCACAGCCCCAGTGAAGAAGAGCAGTGGCTTGTCC
>VSMD01054947.1:0-12090 GCA_008750895.1 Mirza zaza
TTTTTGAGACAGAGTCTCACTTTATTGCCCAGGCTAGAGTGAGTGCCGTGGCGTCAGCCTAGCTCACAGCAACCTCAAACTCCTGGGCTCAAGCAATCCTGCTGCCTCAGCCTCCCAAGTAGCTGGGACTACAGGCATGTGCCACCATGCCCGGCTAATTTTTTCTATATATATTAGTTGGCCAATTAATTTCTTTCTATTTATAGTAGAGATGGGGTCTCGCTCTTGCTCAGGCTGGTCTCGAACTCCTGAGCTCAAATGATCCGCCCCCCTCGGCCTCCCAGAGAGCTAGGATTACAGGCTTGAGCCACCGCGCCCGGCCGGTGTGTATTTTTTATTTATTTTTTTAAAAGAGACAGGTTCTTGCTTGGTCACCCAGGCTGGAGTGTAGTGGCAGGATCATAGCTCACTGTAGCCTCTAACTCCTGGGTTCAAGTAATCCTCCTGCTTCTGCCTCCCAAGTAGTTAGGACTACAACAAGCTTGTGCCATAGTACCTAGCTAATATAAAATTTTTTTTTTGTAGAGATGAGGTCTTCCTGTGTTTGTTGGCCAGGCTGGTCTTCAGTTCCTTGCCTCAAGTGATCCTCCTCTCCTGCCTTGGCCTCCCAAAGTGCAAGGATTACAAGTGTGAGCCACTATGCCCAGCCAGTATTTTTTACTTTTGAAAGTGGTATTATATAATAATACATATTGAGCACTTATGTGCCAACTCTACTGCAAACTTTAATTATCTCATTTAAGCCAATAGGTGATACAGCTGCTTATCAGAACAAGGCATATGTAATTCCAAAGGTTATATTCTTAACCATTTTGCTTTAGTGGTAGAATGGTTTTAAGGGTTGTGTGTTTGTGTGTCAGACACTTTAGTATCTCATTTCATACTCAAAACAACTCTGGGAGCTGAACATACTCTCTGGCTTTACATACAAAGGCATTTAGCTGAGAGATTGTCTCTTGCCTTAAAACCACACAGCTAATAGGTAGCAGAGCATGATTTTAAGTTTTGTGGTTTCTCCAACTCATTGCTGAACCTAGGGAGAGAGATCTTGTATTGATGCTTCACTATCTTCCCATAGCCCTTATGATATTTTATTTTTAACATAAATATATATTTTATTTATAATAAAAGGAAAAATCAAATATAACAATATAATTCACTTTATTAAGGGCTAATATATATAACTGATTTGTTCATTTTGAGACTAGTCTTCATATACTATTATTTTTGTGCCTTTCTCAGATATTTTTTAGACTTGAATCTAAAAGAAATATTAATGAGCCAACATTAATATTAATGAGCTTAGATGATTACTATTACCAGGAAAATATTTCTTTGAAAAAATATATTTAAGAGATTAAAAGATTACTAGAATGACTTTCCTGACCTTGATGTAAACAAATTTTTTTGTACTTGCAGTTCTTGAAGCATTTGAATTTTCTAGTTCATTGCTTTCATTTATAACATCAGCCAGAGCTGTAACCATTTATAAGTATTCTGTTAATAGCATGGACTCTGGTATTAGTCTATGTGGGTTTAGATCCTGGATTAAATTTATGATTTTGGTAGGTTGATATAGGTATAAAAAAAATTTAGAACCTAGGGAGGGGGGGAAAGGGCATTTATTGAAACCTTAAAATCTGTACCCCCATAATATGCTGAAATAAAAAACAAACAAATAAATAAATGGGTTATAGAGGATGGGACCAGCCTTATAGCTTTGTAGTGAGGATTAAATGAGATAATACATGTCAAAAAAAAAATTTAGAACCTAAAGAGATCTCAGAAATCATGTATTCATGGGTAAGTTATTCATTCTCTATGTGTCTATTTCCTCATCTATAAAATAGTCATGCTAATAATACCTACCTCATAGAGTTGTGAGAATTAATTATTACATGTAAAATTCTCAGAGAGTAAATGATGAATATTAAATACTCAAAATGTGGTATTTTTAAAAGTTGCTTTTCTAACATTTTTATTGGTTGAAATATGTTTCAAACAGTTCTACATTTAAAAATGATATAAAAATGAGATAATTTTGAGACCTTAATACAAGGTAGTATATTGTATTCAGGATTTTTTTTTTAAATACTTTACAGTAACATTCTTTAATGAAGATAAAAACTCATTAAGTAAATATTGCAAAGAAAACAAATATAACATGGGCAAAATGACATAGTTTTGATAGTTCATGAGACATAATTATATTTTTCTATAAGTTTACTTAAACAGCTATACAGTATATATTTTCAAAAATTCATTTCTTTTATACAATAGGAATACCCTAACACAGTAGAGTCTCATAATGCCTTGCTGAACACCAATTTGATGTTTTAGAATTTTAATATGTTATTGACAAATTTTCAAGCTCAGGCAAGTTTAGAAATGTCTTCGTATTGAATTCCTTCAACTCTGCGTCCTTTTAAAGGGCCAGTTTCAATGACTGTAGTAGCTGAAAAAGTCTTCTCAATGGACTTTAAGGTGCCTTCGTTTCCTCTGTAACCTCCATTCAAAACTAGAATTCTTTTCCTGGTGCTGGAATGACTGTCTCTAAATGAGTCTGGTCAAGTTTCAGCTTGTCCAGAATCAATCGTCTTGACCACAGCTGCGTATTTGTCAATTACGTCCTTAACAATACCCTTTTTCTTGTGATATTTGTCACCCAGTTTTTTGGTTATAATTTTTACGATGATTTCAGGCTGTAGCCAGTAATCTGTTCGGGCAGTTCTTTTCTTCTCCTCTTCAATCTCCATGATCTCATCCAGTGCGGATTTATTTTTCTTCTTTTCCTCGGACTGAGCTGAGCCCTGGGGAAGTTCTTTCCGTTTCTCTGACCCGCGCCCCATCGTCTTCAGCGCACTTGGCCCCAGAGAGCCTGACTGGGAAGATGTTGCTCCTGCTGAACTACATGCTCCCTCATTCAAATTAAACGCAACTTTCTCTCCCTCATTTTCTCTACTTAATTCCGTAAAAATAGGGGCCTCCTGTTCCTTCCCTTCCAGACCTCTTCTCACTTGCTCTTCAATAAATTTGGCAGTTTTTCTTCATCAAGATCCTGCTGCTGCTGCTGCTGCTGCTGCTCCAGCTCCAGCTGCGGGCGGTGGTTTCGGGGTCCGCGTCGGCGCGGATGCGCCAGCCTTTCGGTGTCTCGTGGGCCGCGAGCGCTCCTGCCCCGCCGCCCAGGCCAGCCAGCTGCCCGCTGGCGGCGTCCACGCGGGACTGCTCCCGTGCGGATATGCTCCTTGGAGACAGTGTCGCTGTGAGCTCTCTTCGTGCCAGAGCACCGCCTGAGAAGGTCTAGAAAGTCGTTTCGGAATTCCTGTGAAAAGTAATCCATAAACTGCTGAGGATTTTCCGAAGCCAGTAATTGTTGTCTCTGATGAGATTCGGACATACAATGACACTTAAAGCCATTCTTGTCCCAGCACTGCTTCTGGCACATCTGGCAATACCAGCGCAGCTTCTGAAGCCCCTTGGATTTGATCCTGTTGGCAATAGCTTTGGGGGTAAGAAAATCTGACTTTCCCATGGCGACCAGCGCAGCTCTGTCACTCTCGGGAGCCCGGCACCCCTCCAACGGAAGTGGAACCAGGTTGGCAAGGCTGGGCGGGACAAATCTGTATTCAGGATTGTTTTGTGACTAGGCTTAATTACCAGATTTCTGTGCTTCTGGATATACAGGTAAATATGCATATTTGTGTTTTTGTTATAACACCCACATTCTGATTGAATATATCCAGCATTTCGCATAGGTAAATCATAATCTTTCTTTTTTTGCTCACAGAGGACATTTTGAAATGATCCTAAAATGCCTTTTCATTCACATGGATAGAAAAGCTAGTTGTAGGGGCCTTTAAAAAAAAAAAAGAAGGGAATGGAAAACCAGTGGAGCTAACTCCAGAAGGTGGTAGAAGGGAATGTTATTCTGTGTGGGTGCATTGGGTACTTTTAGACAGGAGCAGTCAGTGTGCAGCTAGGCCTCACAGAAACTGGAGCTGGTAAGATATTAGACAGAAAGACCATGTGCTCTATCTTCAGGGCCTGCAAGGTTCTGGCATCTTTTTTTGCTCTGTACATCTGTTCAGTTTTTCTTCCAGCTGGCTTTCTCGGTTTCAGCTTGTTTATGGAGTGAAATGGCTGCTCAGCTCCTCTTTATCAAGACAACTCTTAGTATATTTTTCTTTTTTTTTTTTTTTGGCATTTATCCCTGCTGCTAAATGGCTCCATCTTTCTTTTAAAATTTAAGTTATTTATTTATTGAAGGGCTAATGCATTTATGTTGTTCAAAATTCAAAGGATATAGAAGTATTCCTGGCTGGGTGTCATGGCTCACGCCTGTAATCTTAGCACTTTGGAAGGCCGAGGTGGGTGGATCATTTAAGCTTAGGAGTTCGAGACCAGCCGGAGTAAGAGCAAAACCCTGTCTCTACTAAAAACAGAAAGAAATTAATTGGCCAACTAAAAATATATAGAACAAATTAGCTGGGCATGGTCGTGCATGCCTGTAGTCCCAGCTACTCGGGAGACTGAGGCAGGAGGATTGTTTGAGCCCAGACGTTTGAGGTTACTGTGAACTAGGCTGATGCCAGGGCACTCTAGCTGGGGCAACAAGAGTGAGACTCTGTCTCCAAAAAAAAAAATAGAAGTATTCCTGCCACACTTTTTCCCCCAGCCACCTCAATTTTTGGCAATCCAAATTACCGTGTTTCCCCAAAAATAAGACCTACACATAAAATAAGCCCTAGCAGGATTTCTAAGCATTTGCGCAATGTAAGCCCTACCCCGAAAATAAGACCTAGTGATGGGCGTGGCTATGCAGCGTATCTGCACAACCCATGCATTTCGTCGCAGGTGGTAAAGAAGATGAGCAGTCCTTCTCATGAAGTATTGTCTACCCTTCTGTGTACTAAAATCCTGTATGCCTTTGATTCTATTTCTAGGCTTTCTATTCTGTTAATTTGCCTGTCAAATTATTTGTCAGTATCACACTGTGTTAATTATTGTACTTTTACGATATGCAGTGTAGCATGTTGGTTAAGGATATAGACTTGAGCTAAACTGTGGGGCTTTGAGTTCTGTCTTTACCATGTCCTTAGCTGTGTGACCTTGGGCAAGTTACTTAACGTTTCTGTGATTCAATGCCCTTATTTGTAAAATGGAGATGAAATGATACCTAATAGGGTTGTTGTGAGAATTAAATGAGTTATATAAAATATTAATACTTGGAAAGTGCTTATTAGCATGTAGTTAGTGCCATATAAGAATTGGGTCTTAAAAAAAAAAGAATTGGGTCTGTCTTCTTTGTTGCTGTTATTGGTAGGGCTGGTTCCTCTTCATTGCTTTTTGTTTTTAGAATATTCCTGGCTATTCTTATTTGCTTTTATTTATTTATTTATTTTTGAGACAGAGTCTCACTTTGTTGCCCAGGCTAGAGTGAGTGCCATGGCGTCAGCCTAGCTCACAGCAACCTCAAACTCCTGGGCTCAAGCAGTCCTCCTGCCTCAGCCTCCCAAGTAGCTGGGACACCAGGCATGCGCCACCGTGCCCGGTTAACTTTTTCTATATATATTAGTTGGCCAATTAATTTCTTTCTATTTATAGTAGAGATGGGGTCTCGCTCTTGGTCGGGCTGGTTTCGAACTCCTGACCTGGAGCAATCCTCCCGCCTTGGCCTCCCAGAGTGCTAGGATTACAAGCGTGAGCCACCGCGCCCGGCCTGCTTAGAATCCGTTGGTCTGTTTAATCAGGATATACTAGGTAGGTAATGAGTTAGTAACAGCAACAGTCCTCCTCCATCTACCCCCCACTAGTAGATTAACACATCAAGGGTTTGTCACTCACACTAACTGTGTAAGTCCAATGTATATCAGTGGGGAGTAGGCCTCCCCACCCCCTCTCAGCAGGAAGTAGGGGTGGGCTGTGCCTATTTTTTGTCCCTCTGAGACCTAGGCTAATAGTCTTTGACCATCATTCTAGAATGCTGGCAGTTGTCATTGGGAGGGAAAGAAATAGTGATGAATCAATGGTAGTGGAAACTTTAAAGCTTTTTATATTTCATTGGCCAAAGCAAGTAATATGGGCCTCACATGATGTCAAGGGGATGGGGAAGGTACAGTTTTGCTATGTGCCTGGGAGGGTGGCTGGAAATACTTGATGAAGAGCTGTAATGACTACCATGGTTTGCTTGGCTACTTGCTAAATATTTGGGTCACCCTTTATGTTGTAGGCAGCATACCAACTTAGAAAACCCAGGTTTCTATCTAGTAACTACATTGATCTGAAACTCTAGAATTTGAATGATGTTCATAGTCTGTTAATCAGATTCAAAGGAGGTTCTTCTTGGTCCAGATAATTGTCAGTTAAACAAATAAGTTATTAGCTGGTTTATTAAAAACTCATCTTACTATTTTTTTTTTTAGGTTCCTTGGTGGGTTGGGTGGTAGGAGTGGAGATGAAAAGGGAACTTTCACTTTTAACTCTCCGTATGTCTATACTATTATGATTTTTTTTTTAACAGTGTGTAGGTAGTACATAAACAGAATTTTTTTTTTTGAGGGGGTCTCACTCTGTTGCTCTGGTCTGGAGTACAGTGATGTCATCATCACTGCAACCTCACACTCCCAGGCTCAAACAGTCCTCCTGCCTCAGCCTCCCCAGTAGCTAAGACTACAGGCGTGTGCTACCACGCCCGGCTAATTTTTTAGTTTTTTTTGTAGGGACAGGGTCTCACTGTGTTGCCCAGGCTGGTCTCCAACTCCTGGCCTCAGGGAGTCCTCCCAGAATGGTAGGATTACAGGTGGGAGCCACTTTTACACCTGGCCTGTAAAAAAAAAAAAAAAGAGAGAGAGAAAGAATTTAAGAGCCTAAAACGAGATACCACAAAAGAATTCTCTTATCTCCTAGTGATACTAAATGAAATAATATATAATAAGTGCATGGTCAGGGGTTGGAACATAAGACTTAATTCTAATCTACTTTGCTTTCCAGTATGCCAAGATGCCTCTTTCAATGCATGGGCTTCTGTATATAGCTTGTAACAATGATAGAAATGTAGTTTTTTTGTTAATTGTGATGAACATAGCAACAAAAAGCGTTGCTTACTTGCGGGGAACCTTTGATATAATAATGCTTAAAAGTGAAGAATGATCTGAGAAAGTTACTTTGAGAGGAGGCCCTCAGTGAAAGGGCAGTCTGTACTCGCATAGGGAGGGTGATGGTGCTGTTAACTGATTTCCAATTTGAAGATCTTTTCTGGAGTACTTTGTTTTGTTCTATTTATTTTAATCACTGAGTTTTAAGGGAATAGCTTACAAAGCCAGCAGAAGAATGGAAAACTTTCAGTGTTTGAGTATAAAGTGTTTATTAAAATATAGATCTTACTTTGTGTTTAAACTAGAAAAAAGAAAAAAATGTATGTCATTTATTGACTACGTTCTTCCTTTACTTCTATAATGGGAAATGAAAACAATTTTTCCTTACAAATGCAGTATATTTTATTGCAGGGAAAAAACATAAGCGAAAACTAAAAACAAACCCAAAGTGCCCACTTTCCTACAGGGAGACAGCAGTCATTAAAATTCTAGTGTGTATCCTTTTAAAATCTCTTTCATGCATATCATTTGTATTGCTAACCAAAATATATGCAAGGCATACCTGGAATTTTTTGTTAATTATCTTTTTTCACTTTATATATTTTGAAACTTCTAAACTAGAAATCTTAAATTGAGGGAAAAAAGGATTTTTTGTTTTTACCTTTTTAGAACTTCTTGCAAATTTACTCCTTTCCACACTATTTAACATCCAATACTTTTGTCTTACAATTTTTATTATTTGTTTCCTCAGGTTAAGTTCCTTGAAGACTTCTGTATTCTTCATTCTGCTGAGCTCATATTAAGTTTATATAAGGACAGGACTTACATTAACAGAAGTGATTGTAGGGGTAAAAAGCAGAAAACATTTCAGCAATTATTTCAGGGTATGCAGATCAATCACTAATTCCTTTATAGTCCAGTGTTGCTTAATTTGCTGGCATAACCAAAAACTAGAGAAGTACAAATTTGTGTACAGATAAAGTCCTTTCCTGTTTTTTAAGCTGTGATAAAATAGTCTTGTTATGTTAATTTTTTATGTGACCTTTGAACAGAACATACTTAGGCATTGTTAGCAATTGAAAACAAAAGTGTGGAGGAGGACAGCAAAGTTATATTCTATTCCTTTTAAAATGTCATGAGTTAATTTCTTTTAAGAAGAAGGAAGTGTGGGTTTCCTGTCTAGTTTTTAGGTGGTGATTTATAAAAGAATAGCACTCCCACTGTGTTAGCAGCTAATTTATAAATGTACATATTAACTGGTAATAAGCAGGAGTCTAATGGAACTAGGGCCTGCTTTTTTCCTTTTCCTTCCTAAAGTATTAACAGTTATTGATTCTGTTACAGCATAGAAGACCAATAATAATATTAAGTTGTGTCAAATATTATTTATCCCAGTATGCTAAGATTAAGTTTTTTACCATCTTTAAATCTTTTTTTTTTTGAGACAGAATCTCGCTCCGTTGTCCTGTGGAAGAGTGCAGTTGGCATCATTGTAGCTGACTGTAACCTCAAAGTCCTTGAGCTCAAGTGATCCTCTTGCCTCAGCCTCCCGAGTAGTTGGGACTACCGGAGTGCGCCACCATGCCCAGCTAGTTTTTCCATTTTTAGTAGAGATGGGGTCTTGCTCTTGCTCAGGCTGGTTTCGAACTCTTGACCTTGAGCGATCCACCCGCCTTGGCCTCCCAGAGTGTTAGGATTACAGGCATGAGCCACTGTACCTAGCCCATCTTTAAATCTTAAAAGGATTTTTCTCACAGGTATCCTACTTAAGTATACATAAAGAATTTAATGATTTCATAGTGTATTTGTGACTTGTAAGAGTTTTAAAAATTGAGTATAAGTAACTGATAAGTTATAAAAAAGAAATAAATCTTAGTGAAAGAAATTTTAGTTAGAATGGGGACACATTTTGGAAGAAAACAGGCATCCCCAAAACAAACAAAAAACTATGTTATTTCCAAAAGGAGCATCTCAGTTGTGCAAAAGGAATTAACAGAGCAGGCTTGATCGAGACTGATATCTTTAGAAAAACCTGCTTGCAAGGTTGGCATCCGGGAACTTGGATTTCGAGAGGATTCCCATCATTACCAGAACTGAAATGAATGGCTCATTGTCCCTAAACTATTTTTACAAACAATGTGGTTTATGATTGAACATCTGGTTTCTTTCAGGGCGTCTGAAATTTTGGTATGTAGTAGGCAGAGGATGCTTACATGATCATCCCCCTCCCCGAAAAACCTTGGGTCAAGTCTGTAATGAGCTTATCTTGGAGACAACATTTTACATGTTATAACTTATTGCTGGAAGAATTACACATAACCTTTTTTTTTTTTTTTTTTTGAGACAGAGTCGCACTTTGTTGCCCAGGCTAGAGTGAGTGCTGTGGTGTTAACCTAGCTCACAGCAACCTCAAACTCTTGGGCTCAAGCGATCCTTCTGCCTCAGCCTCCCGAGTAGCTGGGACTACAGGCATGTGCCACCATGCCTGGCTAATTTTTTCTATATATATTAGTTGGCCAATTAATTTTTTTCTATTTATAGTAGAGACGGGGTCTCGCCCTTGCTCAGGCTGGTTTTGAACTCCTGACCTCGAGCAATCCCCCCTTCTTGGCTTCCCAGAGTGCTAGGATTACAGGTGTGAGCCGCTGCACCCGGCCACACATATCCTGTGTGACTCCACTGGGAGAAGACTTTCAGAAGCTTGTGCCTCGTTTCCTCTGGACTTTTCCCTGCGTGCCTTTTTTCATTGCTGATTTTGCTTTGTATCTTTTTACTGTAATAATTCACAGCCACGAGTACAACTATGTGCTGAGTTCTGAGTCTTCCTAGTGAATCATCGAACCCAGGCATGTTCTTGGGGACTCCTGATACAACAGTGGATCAGATAAATTTAAAACTAGAATCTACCATGTTCATATAAGCCTCTGCATGAAAGCATCCAGTGGTTATATATTATTTTTAAGCTGTGCTTAAATAGGGTAGGAAATAGAATAAGTGAAACTGAAAGTAAGTTTGAGGTCTGAAAGAGAAAAAAAGGCTCTTAATTTTTGACTGACAAACTTCTATTTAGGTTCTATATTTGTGACTCTAAATCCAGGTGTCTAGCTATATGCTAAGATTCTATAATATATAGAAATATGTTATTCTGTAAATGTGACTCAAGAAAGCATTGTGATATAGAAAGTAGATGGGTTTTGAAACTAGTCACATTTGAGTTAAAATTCTGGTTTTAACTGTGTAATTGTTTGAACTCATTGTTTCCTCATTTATAAAAGGAAGATAATACCTGCTGGATAGAGTAGTTTTAGAATTAAATGAGATAATGTATATAAAGCTTCTTCTTCCGCATCTTGCACATGACTTACAAATTGTCAGTATATTTTTCCTATCAAGATGTAGAGAGAGCCAGGTGTGGTGGCTCACGCCTGTAATCCTAGCACTCTGGGAGACCAAGGCGGGCGGATTGCTCGAGGTCAGGAGTTCAAATCCAGCCTGAGCAAGAGCAAGACCCTGTCTCTACTATAAAAATAGAACGAAATTAATTGGCCAACTAATATATATAGAAAAAATTAGCTGGGCATGGTGGCGCATGCCTGTAGTCCCAGCTACTCGGGAGGCTGAGGCAGGAGGATTGCTTGAGCCCAGGAGTTTGAGGTTGCTGTGAGCTAGGCTGACGCCACCGCATTCACTCTAGCATGTGCAACAAAGCGAGACTCTGTCTCAAAGAAAAAAAAAAGATGTAGAGAGATTGGAGAAGCTTAAAGGAGAAAAAAGAGAGAAGGTGAAATTTGTGTTTCTCTTCTGCTTATTGGTTAGATGGAGATTGCATAGGCAGATTAGGGAGGAGAGAAGAAACATTAGGATTTAGAAAATGGAATTTTAAATTTATCTCCACAGTCACCCATGGGACTTTTCATAGTTTAATTTAAGAACTAAGAATATCATAAGTACAAAGCCACTAAGAGGATAGGATAGGCATAGAAACCTTATGAATTTTTTTTTTTTACTTTTATGGTGAAGTTGTTATGAATTAGTTGACACCTGTGTGTGAGAAAGCTTCATTAATGGAATTAAACACAACCAACTTCTGTTCCCTCATCATGAATTTTTCCAGGTAATAATGGGGCAAATGTCTTCTTAGAGTCCATGTTTGCAAAAGATAGTGGCATCTTAAAACAGAATTTTATGATTCTGGTGTGTATTTTTTTAAATATAACTTTTAAATTTTTGAAAATTCAAAATTATGAAATTTACAAAAACCAATGCTAACTTTTCTTTGACTGTGGGAAAAAAGATAACTTATTAGGTGATACTATAGAGACTTGTTAGGTGACTTTATTATGATCAGAGACTTACAGGTTTGATTCAGTAAGCCAAAAAACTGTTCTTTACCAGTCCACTAGGGGATACTCCAGTACTTAGGAAGAAAATCCAGTTGCCATTATAGCTTAAAAATTATCTCCCACTTAGTAAAATCATTGCTTTCCTATTTGCTTATATGAAAAAAAGTAGACTTTAGGGCTGGTTTGGGCCAGTTATTCTGCTTTTATACTTTTTTTGTTTGCAATAAAACATATTTTTCTTTTATATATATATATATAATTTTATTTACATATAATTAAAATTTTTTTCCCAACCATGAATATATAAACATGAATAAAAATATATTTTTCTTAAAAGGAATATAAAAAAAAGAAAGACCATTCATAGTGCTTTTGCTTAGGTCCAAACTGTTGATTTTTTTTTTTTTTTTTTTTTTTTTTTTTGAGACAGAGTCTCACTTTATTGCCCGGCTAGAGTGAGTGCCGTGGCGTCAGCCTAGCTCACAGCAACCTCAAACTCCTGGGCTCAAGCAATCCTCCTGCCTCAGCCTCCCGAGTAGCTGGGACTACAGGCATGTGCCACCATGCCCGGCTAATTTTTTGTATATATATTAGTTGGCCAATTAATTTCTTTCTATTTATAGTAGAGATGGGGTCTCGCTCTTGCTCAGGCT
>VSMD01054950.1:0-10771 GCA_008750895.1 Mirza zaza
GGGGCCGGCGGGCGTGCGGGCGGGGCCTGGCGCGCTGTGGGCGGGGCCTGAGCTTCCCTCCGCCTAGCTCTCAGCACTAGCGTTGCAAGGCTTTGGAGGGGTTGGGGGACCCACCACTGAGGCTGTAGCAGCTCAGGGGACTGAGAGCTGGGATCGCTCTGGCGGGATCCGCGTGGGTTGTGATTGCATCCAGGGAAGTTCCTTCCATTCAAATTGATGTTAGCAATTTAATTAAACAGCCCCAGAATTGAGTGTGAAGGGGATACAAGCTAGAATGTGAAATGCAAATCTCTGGGTGGACAGAACGTGTAATTTCATGCTGATGCCCAACAGAACAGAATGGAAATCCTTTCCATTTCTATTCCCCATTTGCTGCAGAGGCAGTCAACCCTGAGCTCAGTTCCAGAGACTTTCATAGGGACAACACCTGAGGTGCAAGGCATGGAAACCTACATCCAGTAATGTTAGGTCGCCAATTGTTGCTTTTAAAAAAGCAATAACTTTTTAAAGTAGATATTAATTAGTTCTTCCTTACACTCGGTACACTTGTTATGCCACTGAAGGTAGGTTAACCTGAAATACTTTAGATATAAACTTTGTTGACATTACAATATTGTTATGTCAGTAATTTCCAAATACACTGTAATTTCAAATTGACTTTATGTGCATTCTGAAAACCTACTTTTTATTTGTAAATGGTAATGTATTTTAGGTCTTTGTTTTATCTTTCTGATTGTTTTGTTACGTATGGACAACAAAGGCATTTGCGTTTATATTCCCCTAGAAATAATTTTGCAGTAGTTTTAAGACTATATGGCAGGTAGGCTATTCTCCTTCATAAGAACCCTGAAAAAAGGAAAACTTCATTATCAAATTTTAAATATCTTCATTTCTACAGGCAATAATTTTATGGCAGCATCTGTGAGTTAACACGTACTAAGAGTATGTTTTTCTCTAACATCAGTTTGTGGAAAGTTTCATTCATGAAGAAATGGTAATAAATTTAAATATGATCATCCACACATGGAAACTTAGCATATTTAACATTTTATCAGCATGAAATGAGCAGAATGTCCTGGCATGGCACACAGATGAATACAAGAAAATATATCTGCATGTTTTTAAAAGTTGCACTGTCCAGACTAGAATTTGGATCTTTACAAGGTAGGTGATTCTGTATTATGCAGTAATGCTAAGTAACTATGTTGCCAGGAAGGAACTTTTAACCTAGACCTCCCTGATCCCAAGAAAATTAATGTGTTGATTGTGGAGTTTTTGGTTGAACTCAAAATAGTAGACAAGAAGCTAAGTATACTTGAAAGTCTTGAATCTATTTTGCATATGGGGAGTTTTGCTGCTTCTAAACATTTCAAGGAAGCAACATGGACATTCTTATTCATAAGAATAAGAAATAAAAAAGGAATATTTTCTCAGCCACAGAAAAATGTTCACATATGGTCTCTGTATTAGCATTATAAGACAGACATAAACTACTAAGGATTTAAAATATTTTTTCTGACTAGGAACTACTTCCACCTATTGAGTATATATTATAGCCTATACATAAAAAAGAAAATGAGTAGTTTTTGTTATATTTTCCTTTTTAAATTTGAAGTTTTTTATGAGGTCTAGATGGGACAAAAGACAGAATGTACATATCCTAACACAGATGGAACAATAAACATATTTATTATTGTCAAAAAATAAATTTAGACATAGGAGAGATTTTATTGAAAATGATTATTGCAATAGGGAGAATGTGTCAACCACAGGTTCTGCAAATGTCTTAGAGTCACAAAAAAAAAAAGAGCTTCTATTTTATATGAAAGAGTAAACAAGTCTAGAAAGCACCAGGTTCGGGGCAGTGGATGAGCCCCTGGGACTTACAGGTACTCTGGGAATATTTTAGCCTAAGATCAGCCTATTTGGGGGTGGGGTTGTCCAGGAGGAGAGCTTGTTCTGATTTCCAATGACCTAGGACAGTCTAAAGTTTGGGGGTCTGGGAGGAGTGAAACTTAACTAAGGTTTCATTAAATTAAGCAGCATTGGCTAGGTGTGGTGGCTCACGCCTAATCTCAGCACTTTGGAAGCCAAAGCTGGAAGGATTCCTTGATGCCAACAGTTTGAGATCAGCCTGACCTGGCCTCTAAAAAAACAAAAACAAAAACAATATATATAAATATATATACATACATACATGTGTATATATATATACATATATATATATATATATATATATATATATATATATATATGCCAGCGTGGTAGTGTGAGCCTGTAGTTCTAGCTACTCTGGAGGCTGAGGCAGGCAGATTGCTTGAGCTCAGGAGTTGGAGGTTGCAGTGAGCTATGATGATGGCACTGCAATCTAGCCAGGGTGACAGGGCAAGACCCTGGCTCAAAAAACAAACAAACAAAAAAACCCAGAATTTTTCTTATTGATCAGTGGGGACAAACAATTAGGGAATCCTTAATAAGTCAAAGAGTGGGAATTTGGAGAGCCTTTATCTAGCTTTTTCCTATGTAAATAATGGTGCTATCATAAGACTTGATAAAGTGCTATGGGGCAGGTGTGAATCATGCCTCTAATCCTAGAATTCTGGGAGGCTGAGGCAGGAGGATTGCTTGAGTTCAGGAGTTCGAGACCAGCCTGAGCAAGAGCAAGATTTGGTCTCTTCAAATATAGAACAATTAGCTAGGCATGGTGATGCACACCTTTAGTCCCAACATCCTTTGCTTTCTCCATGTGAAGCCCTGGCTGCCTTTGGAGATGATGGAAAAGGAAGAACTCCCACCAAATACTCCATGGTGTGTTTGGTGATGTATATTAGGAACCTGTAATTGTTTCTGAGAATTGACAAAGGGAACACAGGTTTTCAAAATATTCTTATCTCAGGAAGTATACATTCTCATTGACACTATTGGTAAATTGTTCATTAAAGTTCAATGAGCTGCTATTTAAGAATCACAAATAGGTCACAGACTGGATGCCTCTCTTGAAAGATTGGATGGTCTTGTTTACAGGGTTTTTTTTCAAATTTGCTAAAAGTGAATTTTATTTTATTTTATTTTTATATATTTATTTATTTGAGACAGAGTCTCCCTGTCATCCTGGGTAGACTGCAGTGGTGTCATCATAGCTCACAGTAACCTCAAACTCCTGGGCTCAAGCGATCCTCCTGCCTCAGCCTCCTAAGTAGCTGGGACTATAGACCTGCCCCATGACGCCTGGCTAACTTTTCTATTTTTTAGTAAGGGCGGGGTCTCGCTCTTCCTCAGGCTGGTCTTGAACTCCTAAGGTCAAATGACCTCCTGCCTCAGCCAGGAGGATTACAGGGTGCTAGATTACAGACAGGGTGCTAGATTACAGGAGTGAGCCACTGCACCCAGGCTAAAGGAGTGGATTTTTTTATTTTCGTATATTATGGGGGTACAAATGTTAAGGTTATGTATATTGCCCATTTCCCCCTCTCACCCGCCCAACACCTGATAAATATCATTCCTATATGTCCACTTAAGTGCTGATCCGTTCATACCAATTAGCTGGTGAGTACATGTGGTGCTTGTTTTTCCATTCTTGAGATACTTCACTTAGTAGAATGGGTTCCAGCTCTATCCAGGAATATACAACAGATGCTATATCACCATTGTTTCTTAAAGCTAAATAATACTCCATGGTATATATATATATATATATGCCACATTTTATTAATCCACTCATGTGTTGATGGGCACCTGGGTTGTTTCCACATCTTTGCGATTGTGAACTGTGCTGTTATAAACATTTGAGTGCAGGTGTCCCATTTGTAGAGTGTCATTTGATCTTTTGGGTAGATGCCCAGTAATGGGATTGCTGGATCAAATGGTAGATCCACTTGTATTGCCTTAAGGTATCTCCATATTGTTTTCCACAGAGGTTGAACTAGTTTTCAGTCCCACCAGCAGTGTAGGAGTGTTCCTATCTCTCCACATTCACGCCAACATTTATTGCTTGCAGACTTTTTGATAAAGGCCATTCTTACTGGAGATAAGTGATATCTCATTGTAGTTTTGATTTGCATTTCCCTGATGATTAGAGATGTTGAGCATTTTTTCATGTTTGCTAGCTTTTATTCTGTGTTGTTTTGAAAAATTTCTGTTCATGTCCTTTGCCCACTTTTTGATAGGGTTGTTTTATTTTCTCTTGCTGATTTTCCTGAGTTCTAAATAGATTCTAGTTATCAGCATTTTATCAGATGTGTAGCTTGTGAAAATTTTCTTCCATTCTGTGAGTTCTCTGTTTGCTCTCTTGACAGTTTCTTTGGCTGTGTAGAAGCTTTTTAATTTGATAAGGTCCCATTTATTTATTTTTGTTGCTGTTGTGATTGCCCTTGGGATCTTCTTCATAAATTCTGTGCCTAGGCCAATGTCTAGAAGAGTATTTCCAACATTTTCCTCTAGGATTCTAATATTTTCACACCTGAGGTTCAAGGCTGTTACCCAGGGTGAGTACATTTTTGTGAGAAGTGAAAGGTGTGGGTCCTGTTTCAGTCTTATGCAGGTGGCTATCCAATTTTCCCAGCACCATTTGTTGAATAAGGATTCTTTTCCCCAGTGTATGTTTCTGCCTGCTTTGTTGAAGATAAGTTGGATATATGAGGATGGTTTCATATTTGGGTTCTCTGTTCTGTTCCACTGGTCAATGTCTCTGTTCTTGTGCCAGTCCCAAGCTGTTTTAATTACTATAGCCTTGTAGTATAGTTTAAAATCTGGTAGATTGATACCTTCTATTTTGTTGTTATTGCCTAGGATTGATTTGGCTATATGGGGTCTTCTCTGGTTCCATATGAAGCGTAAAATTATTTTTTCTATATCTGTGAAAATGATGATGGTATTTTAATAAGGATTGTGCTGATTCTGTATCTAACTTTGGGTAGTATAGACATTTAACAATGTTGATTCTGCCAACCCATGAGCATGATATATTCTTCCACCTGTTTACATCCTCTGCTATTTCTTTCCTTAGTGTTTCATAGTTCTCCCTGTAGAGTTCTTTTACCTCCTTAGTTAAATATATTCCTAGGTACATTATTTTCTTTGTTGCTATTTTGAAGGGAATTGAGTCTTTGATTTGGTTCTCACTTGTACTGTTGTTGGCATATATGAATGCCTCTGATTTCTGTGTATTGATTTTTTTTATCCTGAGACTTTACCAAATTCATTTATCAATTCAAGGAGTCTCTTGGTTGAATCTTTGGGGTTTTCTAGGTATACTATCATGTCCTCAGCAAAAAGTGAGAATAAGGATTTGATCTCTTCTGCTCCCATTTGGACGTCCTTAATTCCACTCTCTTGTCTGATTGCTGTAGCAAGGACTTCCAGCACTATGTTGAATAGAAGTGGAGATAGTGGGCAACCTTGTCTAGTTTCAGCTCTACGTGGGAAAGCTTTCAATTTTTCCCCATTCAGAATGATATTGGCTGTGGGTTTGTCATATATGGCTTGTATCATTTTTAGGTAAGCCCTGTCTGTGCCTATTTTGTTGAGCATTCTTATCATAAAAAGGTGTTGAATTTTGTCAAATGCTTTTTCTGCGTCCATTGAGAGTATCATATGGTCTTTATTTTTGCTTCTGTTAATATTGTGAATTACATTTACAGTTTTCCATATGTTGAACCATCCCTGCATCCCTGGGATGAAGCCCACTTGGTTGTGATGGATTATTTTCTTGACAAGCACCTAGATTCAATTGGCTAGGATGTTGTTGAGAATTTTTGCATCTATATTCATAAGGGATATTGGTCTGTAGTTTTCTTTCTTTGTTGGATCCTTTCCTGGTTTTGGTAGCAGGGTTATGTTCATTTCATAAAATGTGTTGGGGAGGTTTCCTTTCTTCTCAATGTTCTGGAATGACTTCTGTAGGATAGGCACCAGTTCTTCTTTGTATGTGTGGTAAAATTCGAGTGTGAAACCATCTGGTCCAGGACTTTTCATTTTAGGATGATTTTTAATTGCTATTTCAAATTCAGTACTTGATATTGGTCTGTTCAGGAATTCTATTTATTCCTGTTGGAGCCTAGGGAGGCTGTGTGTTTCTAAGAAATTGTCCATTTCATCCACATATTCCAGTGTGTGCGCGGAGAGGTTTCTGTAGTATTCATAAATTATATCTTGTATCTCCGAGGGATCAGTTGTAATTTCTCCTTTATTGTTCCTGATGGAGCTTATTGGAGATTTTTATTTTCTACTTTTCATTAGTCTAGACAAAGGTGTGTCAATTTTATTTATTTTTTCAAAGAACCAACTTTTTGTTTTATTAATCTTCCATATAATTTCACTGTTGTCAATTTCGTTTAGTTCTGATTTGATCTTAATGATTTCACTTCTTCTGCTGGGTTTGGGGTTGGTCTGTTCTTCTTTTTCCAGCTCTTTGAGACAATTCATTAGGTTGTCTATTTGTGATCTTTTCGGCTTTTGGATATAGGCATTTACGGAAATAAACTTTCCTCTCAGGACTGCTTTAGCTGTGTCCCACAGGTTTTGGTAACTTGTGTCAGCTTTGTCATTTAGTTCAAAGAATCTTTTGATTTCCATCTTGATTTCCTCGTTATGAAGTGATCATTCAGCAGAAAGTTGTTTAGTTTCCATGACTTTGTGTAGAAATGAGAACTCCTGTTAGGATTGATTTCTACATTTATTCCTTTGTGGTCTGAAAAGACACATGGTATAATTTCTATTTTTCTAAATTGTTTGAGACGTGCTTTGTGTCCTAGGATATGGTCAATCTTAGAGAATGACCTATGAGCTGATGAGAAGAATGTATATTCAGCGGTTTTGGGGTAGAATGTCCTGTAAATATCAGTCAGGCCCATTTGTTCTAGAGTTCTGTTTAAGTCCTTTATTTCTTTGTTGATTTTCTGTTTGGAGGATCTGTCCTGTGCTTTCAGTGGGATGTTAAAGTCTCCGACTATTATGGTGTTGTTGTTTATCCATATGTTTAGATCAAGTAGAGTTTGATTTATGAATCTGGGTGCACCAAGGTTGGGTGCATATATATTTAGAATTGTTATGTCTTCTTGTTGAACTGTACCCTTCACCATTATATAGTGACCTTCTTTGTCCTTTATTTTGTTGATTTAAAAACTAAGTTATCTGTAATCAGCACTGCCACGCCAGCTTTCTTTTGGCTTCTGTTCGCTTGAAATATTGTTTTACATCCCTTTACCTTTTGTCTGACTGCATCCTTGCAGGTTAGATGTGTTTCCTGAAGGCAGCAGATACTTGGCTTGTGTTTTTTATCCATTTGGCCAGCCTATGTCTCTTGAGTGGGGAGTTCAAGCCATTCACATTTATTGAGATAACTGATAGGTACGGCAGATTTCTGTTCATTATGTTGGGTTGAACTTTGTTGCTTTGTTTTCTCTCTTTAGCCATTGTGGTATCTGGGCTTTGATCTTTAGCTTTGAGTAGATTGACATTCGTCAGTGTTTATTGTGCTGATCCATGGGTAACACTGTTTTGAGTACTTCTTGAAGGGCTGGTCTTGCCTTGGTGAATTTTTCTTGAAGAGGTAACTGATCCTGCGAAGAGACTGAAAAGACTGAACGTAAACACTTCTTATCTTTATACCATGTATTTATTTGAGTTTTCATTTACTACATTGTAATTAAAAGTGTTATTTATTAAGGAATTCATGACAGTATATACCTTTTGAGAGCTACTTTTGAGGTCGATGATAAAAGAGTGAAGATTTATGAAGGACACAGGAAGAAAGCAAATGAAAGAAAGGTGAGTGGACCAAGAGAGAGGTAAGATCAGTATCAAGATGGCGGGTGAGAAACACCGCCAGACAGAGTGTCTCTGCAGAAAAGACAGATACTAGCAGAAATTAGAAGAAAGAAGCAAGAAGACGAGCATACATTGGATGATCGTTGGAAGGAGGGGTACCTGAGACCACGGGAGATTCCACGGGAAGAGGTTGCAGAGAAGAACTGGAAGCAGAGACCTCCGGAGCAGCCTGGAGACCAGCGGCAAGGGTAGGTAGAGTGATTAACTCTCCCCTCCCTTGCATCTCGGACTGCTGGTGGGTGCCCCAGTGGGTAGAAAGACCTACAGACACCAGCCCAGGGATGGCCACTGCCAGCGATCGGTAAGCCTGTAGCAGACACGGCACCAGGCTCCCAACTCCCGCAGAGCACTTACCTGTGCACAGACCTGAGCTGCGAGGCAGGCACCATATTGCTTCATTCTCCCCTCGACCAACACTATCCACAGCTGCCAAGAGAGACAGTATAGCCACAAGCCAGAGGCACCTCCAGGGAACAGGACCTTTCCCTTTGGGGCTCTACAGCTGACTGAGGGGAACTCAGATGGTGAGCTCCCAACCTTCCAGCCCTCCCAGGAGCTGCTGGCCCAGTGATCCCAGGAGAACGGGGCAGACCCTGAGGCTGAGAGACATAGACCCAGCTTGGGCTCCCCATGGGTGAATTGGGACTGGCACTCCTCTCCCTGGTGGGATTATAGTTTGAACTCCGGGACCCAGAGGTCAGACCTGCAGACCAGATCCCGTGCACCCAGGTCTCGCATTGCCCGGGACACAGAAGGGATATACGCAAACAGCCTACTGAGGTATGTGGGCCTTCAGAGGCAGATCAGCATCCTAGAGGGCAACCCTCCTCAAAAAGGAGGCTGTGCGCCCAGACCAGGTGGCGTTCCTACGCAGGGAACCTCCCGGCTGGCATCACAGCCAGGGGAGGCCCAGTGGCGTGAGGTCTGGCCTGCTGGCAGAGACCCAGGAGTAGCTGTGGAGTTGGGGATGGTGGAAAGAGGCCAAGCCCGCTCCAGACTGCGGGTCTCGGACAGCCCCACCCCCACACGCAGACTCTCTGACTGAGCAGGGCCATTTCAGCCCCTCCTTGGCAGCTTTTCCTGGAAGCAGAAAATAGAACTTTGACCCCGGTGCCTGAGGGCAGGCTTACCCAACCCAGCTCTGCCCAGACTCACTGCCAGACCAGCCCTCACTGGGAGGAAGAAAAGGACACACCTGGAAGTCCCAGGGCCCCACCGACCACCTGAGGCACTAGAGTGCCTCTCCAGAGGAACAAGAGCTGGTCACAGGTCACAAAAACAACAGCATAGCCTGTTCCTCCAAGCAAGCGCTACCTACTGACAAGGAGGACACCCTGCACACCCTCTTCATGGCACCTACTCACTCATATACAGGGAGTGGTCAAACCTCACCTACAGACACCACCTACCGGATCAGCAACTAAACAAGGCGTGTGTACTCAAACAAAAACCTAAAGGAAAGATGCAACAACTGATTGACATGGGAAGACATCAGCAAAGGAACTCCGGAAATATGAAGAACCAAATGGAAAACACAGCCCCAAAGAGGAACACCAGCCCCTTAGCTTAGAAACAGATACCAACCAAAATCAGGCAACCAAAATGACAGAAGAGGAACTCCGAATATGGATCATAAGAAAATTCAACGACCTGCAAGAACAACTCCATAACCAACACAAAGAAACCACAAAAAGCCTCCAGGACCTGGAACAAAAGTTAACTAAAGAAATCAATACAATGAAGAAAAGTTTAACCGAACTCCTGGAAATGATGAATCAGTTCAGGGAACTGCAAAATACAGTGGAAAGCCTCAAGAACAGGGTAGATCAAACAGAAGAAAGAATCTCAGAGATTGAAGATAACACCTTCCAATTAAATAAATCAGTCACAGAGATAGAGCAGAGAAACAAGAGAAAAGAGCAAAGCCTATAAGAGATATGGGATTATGTGAAGAAACCTAATGTGAGGTCATAGGGTTGCCAGAAGGAGAAGAAGACAACACTCGAGGGTTGGACAAGCTATTTGAAGATATAATAGAGGAAAATTCCCCAGGCCTTGCTAAAAATCTCAATATACAAGTTCAAGAAGCTCAGAGGACCCCTGGGAGATTCAATGCAAACAGGAAGACGTCACGACATGCAGTCATCAGACTGACCAAAATATCAGCTAAAGAGGCCCTTATAAGAACTGTAAGATGAAAGCAGCAAGTAACATATGAAGGAAAGCAAATCTGAACAACACTAGACTTCTCAACTGAGACTTTACAAGCAAGGAGAGACTGGGACCCCATTCTCACTCTTCTGAAACAGAACAATGCCCAGCCTAGAATCTTATTCCTTGCAAAACTAAGTTTTGTATATGAAGGAGAAATCAAAACATTCTCAAATAAGCAAAGACTGAGGGAATTCACCAAGGCAAGACCAGCCCTTCAAGAAGTACTCAAAACAGTGTTACCCATGGATCAGCACAATAAACACTGACGAATGTCAATCTACTCAAAGCTAAAGATCAAAGCCCAGATACCACAATGGCTAAAGAGAGAAAACAAAGCAACAAAGTTCAACCCAACATAATGAACAGAAATCTGCCGTACCTATCAGTTATCTCAATAAATGTGAATGGCTTGAACTCCCCACTCAAGAGACATAGGCTGGCCAAATGGATAAAAAACACAAGCCAAGTATCTGCTGCCTTCAGGAAACACATCTAACCTGCAAGGATGCAGTCAGACAAAAGGTAAAGGGATGTAAAACAATATTTCAAGCGAACAGAAGCCAAAAGAAAGCTGGCGTGGCAGTGCTGATTACAGATAACTTAGTTTTTAAATCAACAAAATAAAGGACAAAGAAGGTCACTATATAATGGTGAAGGGTACAGTTCAACAAGAAGACATAACAATTCTAAATATATATGCACCCAACCTTGGTGCACCCAGATTCATAAA
>VSMD01054952.1:0-15259 GCA_008750895.1 Mirza zaza
GTTTTTTGCTAATTTTTCTATTGGGTCATTTGTCCTTTTTTCCTGATTTGTATGAATTCTTTAAATATATAGTTATATAAGTTGAATATAACTTTTCAGTTTGTAGCTTGTCTTTGTATTTCTTGATAATTATTTTGTTGATCAGAAATTATTAATTTTAATGCAATTTCAATCTTTTTGATAATGCTTTGTGTTCTTAAGACATCTTTTCCTATGCAGAGGCCATAAGGTCTCCAGTATTGTCTTTTAAACATTTTTCAGTTTTGCCTTGCATGTTTAAATCTTTTCTTAACTTAGATTTTTTGTTTTATTGGTTGAAGGTAGAGATCCAGTTTCATTATATTTTCCATATGGATAACCACTTGTCCTTGTGTTACACATCCCCTCGTTCTCCTACTAACTTGCAAACACAATCCGTCATACATTAAGTTTTCATGGATGTGTGATCTATTTCTAGGTTCTTTTATGCTATTCAATTATTCTATTTGTTTATTCTTGTGACAGAAACACACATTCTAAATTAAAATACCTTTATTGGAAGTCTAAATGTTCGGTAGTGAAAACCCATCCCCACTCTATCTTCTTCTTCAGGAATATTTTGGTTATTTGGGCCCTTTGTTCTTTTGTATAATTAAAAAATTTTTATTACAGAAAAATATATAGAACATAAAATTTGCCATTATAACTATATTTAAGTGTATAATTTGGTGGTATTAATTGTAGTCACATGTTATAAATGTTACAAATGTTATAAAACCATCATCACTATCTAGTTACAAAAGTTTCCATACTCCAAAAAGGCACTCTGTACCCATCATATATAATATTTTCCCATTCTCTCTCCCCTTAGTCTCTGGTAATTTCTGATCTACTTTCTGTGTCTGAATTTGCCTTTTTCTAGATATTTCATATGAATGGAATCATACATTTGTCTTTTTGTGTCTGGCTTATTTTACTTAGCATGTTTTCAAGGTTCATCCATGTTGTGGTATGTATCAGAACTTCATTCCTTTTTGCAGATGAATAATATTACATTGTATGTATGTACCACATTTTGTTTAGCCATTCATCTGTTGTGTTATGGTATTGAGTTTTCTAATCCAATTATATAGTATATCTCTCCATTTATTAGAACTTTTTGATGTCTTTCAATAAAGTTTGATAGTTTTTATAAGGATCTTGTGTATCTTAGGTTTATTCATAACCTCTTTATGTTTTTTATTTTTATTATGAATTTTAAAAAATTGAATTTCCTGGCCGGGCGCGGTGGCTCAAGCCTGTAATCCTAGCTCTTTGGGAGGCCGAGGTGGGCGGATCGTTTGAGCTCAGGAGTTCAAGACCAGCCTGAGCAAGAGCGAGACCCCATCTCTACTATAAACAGAAAAAAATTAATTGGCCAACTAAAATATATATAGAAAAAATTAGCCGGGCATGGTGGCACATGCCTGTAGTCCCAGCTACTTGGGAGGCTGAGGCAGCAGGATTGCTTGAGCCCAGGAGTTTGAGGTTGCTGTGAGCTAGGCTGACGCCATGGCACTCACTCTAGCCTGGGCAATAAAGTGAAACTCTGTCTCAAAAAAAAAAAAAAAATCGAATTTCCTGATTGTTGCTGGTGTTTTGAAATATAATGGACTTTTGAACTATTGTTATTCTGGCAAGCTTTCTCAACTTTCATTAGTTCTCATAATTCATCTGTTAATTTTCTTTTTAATTCCTATGTAGATAGTCATAATCTGCAAATGGTGACAGTTTTGTTTCTTCCATTTTAATCTTCATTTTTTTAAATTTCCTTTTCCTCATTGTACTGGTGGACCTGAAGTACAATGTTAAATAGAAGCTATTTTTTTGTTGTTTCTAGTCCCAAAAACTTGCTTCAACATTTAACCATTAGGTTTGATGTTTGCTTTAGGGTTTGTAGCCAAGAAGTATTTGGAAAAATGTTCAACATCACTAATCATCAGGGAAATGCAAATAAATGCAAATCAAAACCACAATGAGATATCACTTCACCCAAGCTAGAATGACTGTTATCAGAAAGACAAAAAAATAACAAATACTGGTGAGGATTCCCACTGTTGGTGGGAATGTAAATTAGTATAGCCATTATGAAAAACTGTATGGACATTCCTCAAAAAATTAAAAATAGAACTATCATATGATCCAGCAATCCCAGTATTGGATAGATATCCAAAGAAAATGAAATCATTAAAGAGATATCTACACCCATATATTTATTGCAACACTAGTCACGATAACCAACATATGGAATCAATAGGTATCCAACATCAGATGAATGGATTAAAGAAAATGTGGTGTGTGTATATATACAATGGCATACTATTCCGCCGAAAAAGGGAATGAAATGCTGTTATTTGTGGAAATGCGGATGAACCTGTTTGGTTTTTTATAGACAGTTTTTATCAAATTAAGGAAGTTCCTTTGTATCTGAATTTCAGTGAGTGGTGTTGAATTTTAGAGGGTTTTGGAGAATTTTAGAGAGTATCTTTTTTACATATTGCTGGATCCTGCTTACTAATTAATTTTCAGGATTTTTGCGGCTATGTTTATAAGTGAATTGGATGTTGCTTTTATATTCTAGAATAATTTTTATAAGATTGGATTATTTGTTCTTCAAATGTTTGGTAGAACTCATCTGTAAAGCTATCTGAACCTGGTACTTATTTTGTCGAGGAGGTTTTAAATCTCTGATTCAATCTATTGAAAGATATAGGATTGTTCAGATTTTCTATTTTTTCTTGAGTCAGGCTTGATGTAATTCTTCCCCACCCCATACCCCCATGCCCCTTCCAGTCTATCTGTTTCATTTGGGTTTGCAAATATATTGGCAAAAACATAAGTTGTTCATGATGCCCTCTATTTAATTTTTGTAGTAACTATAGGTATGTCCCCTTTTTCATTCCTAAAACTGCTTATTGGTGACTTCCTTTTTTTACCCCTTCAATAACCCTGCCAAGGGTTTATCAGCCTTCTAAAACACCAACTTTTCGTTTACTTAATCCTCTCTGTTGTATTTTTTCTATTTTATTAATATCTGCTCTTTTTATTTTTTCCTAATTTCTGTAGGTTTATTATTAGTTTTATTTCTTGAACTTCTGAAGTTAGATGCTTAACTCATTCTTTTTGAGACTTTTTGATTTTTAATATAAGTATCTAATAATATACATTTTCTTCTAATTACCACTTTAACTGCATCCCTCAAGTTTTGATAAATAGTATTTCATCATTTTATAGTTATAAATATTTTATGCTTTCCATTATTATTTCTTTTTTTTTTTTTCTTTTTGAGATAGAGTCTTGCTCTCTTGCCCTGGCTAGAGTGAGTGCCATGGTGTCAGCTAAGCTCACAGCAACCTCAAACTCCTGGGCTCAAGCAATCCTTCTGCCTCAGCCTCCCAAGTAGCTGGGACTACAGGCATGTGCCACCACGCCCGGCTGATTTTTTCTATATAGATTTTTAGTTGTCCAGCTAATTTCTTTCTATTTTTTTTTTTTTTTTTTTTTTTTTTAGTAGAAACAGGGTCTTGGTCTTGCTCTTGCTCAGGCTTGTCTCAAACTCCTGACCTCGAGCGATCTTCCTGCCTTGGCCTCACAGAGTGCTAGGATTACAGGCCTGAGTCCCCATGCCCGGCCTCCATTATTATTTCTTATTTGGCCTGTAAGTTGTTTAGAAAAATATTTTAAATTTCTAAACAATGGCATTATTATAGTTAGCTTTCTGTTATTAATTTCTAACTTAATTGTGTTATACTCAGGAAATGTGGTCTATCTATCTGATACCAGTCCTTCCAAATATGTTTAGGCTTCCTATAAGGACTAGCATGGAGTCAATTTTCATAAATATACTATTTGTTCTTATGAAGAATATATATTCTAATTATTGGATGATATGTCTTATATATGTCCATTTTATCAAACTTATTAATTGTATTGTTCAAGTCTCCTATATATTTATTGATTATTTTATAATCCTGTTTTATTAGTTACTATAACAGGTATTAAAATCTCTAACTCTGTTGACTTATTAGCTTTTCCCTGTGGCCCTGTCAGTTTTTGCTTTATATGTATTTGTGGGCTACCTTTTTGGGTATATGTGCATCTAGAATTGTTATATCTTTCTGGCCAATACTTTATTACTCTGTAATGATCTTTATCTTTAGTAATATTATTTGCCTTAAAACCTTTTTTGCTAATATTAATACAGCTATACCAGCTTTCTTTTAGTTAATATTTTGCATGACATTTCTTTTTCCACCCTCTATTTCTTTACTTCACCTTGGATTCTTAAAAGATACTTTCACTGGATATAGAGTTCTAGATTGACAGCTGTTTTTAAGAATATTCTTTTTCTTTAGTGTTTTGCAGTTTTATTATGATGTGTCTAGTATTTTGATCTAGTATGGATCTCTATTTATTTATCCTGCTTGGAACTTTTTAGGACTGTCTAGATCTCAGAATTAATGAATTTCAACAATTTTGTAAAATTCAGCTTTTATCTCTTCAAATATTGAGTCTTCCCCATTCTCTCCATTATGTGCTAATATAGTTTTGATTAGATTGAGTTCTTCCCTCTCTTTCTCCTTGTCACTGAGCTTCTTTAAAAATATATATATATAAATACACACACACACATATATGTATATTTCATCTCTCTGGGCTACATTCCTGGATAAATCAGTTCACTAATTCTCTTTATGGGCTGACCTTGGCAAGAGCAGTTTCAGTTGAATGATGGGTTCAGACACCAGACCAGACTGGGTTGATAAGACAATGAGAGGTGAAATAATGGAGACAATCCACTATTGTTAACTCAGTACAGAAGTTTAGTTGCGAAGGGAACAGAGAAATGGGAAGAGAAAGAGTCAAGGAAGAGTTTTTTTGTTTTTTTTTAAAAAAAAGATGAGATGAGGCATGTTTGGATATTGATAGGAATGATCCAGTAGAGAAGGAAAACTTGATGATGTAGAAAAGAAGGGATAATGTAGGAGTGAAGTGTCCGAGAAAGTGAGAAGGAACTAGGTCCAAACTTTTTAATTCTGTGCTTCATTTGTATTGAAAGATTACTGAAAGGGACTTCAAAAAATGTGATCAGGCTGAAATGAGCATCCAGTCGGCTTAACAGGTGTTATTCACTTACCCATTTACTCAATCAAGAGGAGAGAAAAGAATAGATGAATGGGCCTGTTGCCACGGGGAACTTGGAAATGTTTAGGAACTGAAAGAAGACTAGAGTGTAATATGAGCGAAAGGCAAATTGAGGTTTGGAGGGAAAGCAGGTACCATATGATACAGAATCATAGGAATTTTAGACTATCTTAGGAGCAGTAGGGAGTCATCGAAGGGACTGAAGCAGAATAATGCCAGAATTCATTTTCATAATTTTTTTGTAAAGGTGTACACATGAAGCTACTGGAGCCTGATGCCATCAAACTTAAAATTATACAATTAACTCCCCTTCTTATAATTATTTGTTTACTTAGCCATCCAATATGCCTTCCTCAGTCAGACATGAGTGGAAGTTTGGAATACAGTGGTTTTCTGTTTTTTTGTTTGTTTGTTTGTTTGTTTTGTGTGTGTTTGTGTGTGTATATGAGAGACAGGCAGACAGATACAGACTGACAGACCAACCAACCTGGTAGTCAAGATACTATTTTTAAAATTTATGTAATCCTAGCTCTCTGGGAGGCCGAGGTGGGCGGATCGTTTAGAGCTCAGGAGTTCGAGACCAGCCTGAGCAAGAGCGAGACCCCATCTCTACTATAAATAGAAAGAAATTAATTGGCCAATTAATATATATATAGAAAAAAATTAGCCGGGCATGGTGGCACATGCCTGTAGTCCCAGCTACTTGGGAGGCTGAAGCAGCAGGATTGCTTGAGCCCAGGAGTTTGAGGTTGCTGTGAGCTAGGCTGATGCCACGGCACTCACTCTAGCCTGGGCAATAAAGTGAGACTCTGTCTCAAAAAAAAAAAAAAATTTAAGTAACATAACAATGAGAAACAGCTAAATCTACTTAGCATGTTAATCATTTGTGCATAATACAGTTTTAGAAATTCTTAAACTGCCATTTTAAAACTCTAGCTATTTTTGAATTATTTCATGGATTCTAAGAAATCAAGACAGATTTATATATAAGGATTTATTATAACCCCTACGTTTTTTAACTTAAAGTAATTAAGATTGTTATGCTATTCTTATTTCTCTTTTCATCAAAGATGTCAGAATGTAGTATTCTATTTATGTTATTAGTTTCTTTGGAGATTATTCAAATTCACAGTTGTCATTTTGACTAGTTAAATTTATCACGATCCTTATATTCTAGATTTAAGGAACATCTAACACTATGCCTTGAATATAGTAGGCACTCAAAAAATATGTTCAGTGAATCAAGGTATCTGATACAGTGCTCTTAATTATATCTTTAAAAAATTTCATTCCTTAATTACTTCCCTTCACCCAAAATGTATTGACTTTTTTTGACATTTCTTTTGTCCCTGGCCTTACAGTCTTTAATATTCTGCTCTAAATCTTATTGTTTTGCTATTTTCTCTTACTCAAAATCCTAAAAAGAGGTTTAATGCCCTGAGTCTTTTTCTTGAGATGCATATACTTGCTATTTTGTATGCTAAACCTTTATTGTTTTTCTACTTTCTCTTAGAAAATCTTTCTTTTCTTCTCTTTTGATCTATTTTATTTTATATTGAAAAAGAATCTTTGAGACCAATTTTATGTTTTGTAGTATTTTGACTGCAGTTTTTTCCTCCTGAGGAACTATTTAATCATTACTATGTAATTGATAAACATAATGTTATGTATTCTGTATTTTTAGTCTATTGAAGACAATGAAGTATATTTGCCTAATGATGAAATTTGGACCTATGATATTGATAGTGGGTTATGGTAAGTAATTTTAAATTGCAGAATGTCCAATCTTAATATCCATTATAAATGTTTTCATAGTCTGCAGGGAATTTGAGACCATACTTAGAACATACTACAACATTTATAAAGTTTCCTTTTCCTTTTTTTATTGCTTTGTTCTCTGTGGCTCCTTCTTTCCACTCTTCCCTTCCCCTTTCCATTCTTTGTCCTTTACTATTCATTTCAAGACCACTGCTGTCTCTGAAGACTTTATTTTATTCTACTAATTCCCAATTCTGGTGACGTGTGAAAATTTTGTGATTTTTTTCCCACCAGCAGGTTGAAAAGTCTTTACCCTGGATCTTCTTAGAGTTTTTACAGTATTGGTTACCATTACATTGTAATTATAATTGGCAGTAACAATTTTCACTGAAAAAAAGTATTCATGGAGTTAAAAGGGAATTTTGTTTGCCTTTCTGGAAAGTTATGGAATTCCATGTTATTCTTGCTGCAGGAGAATGCACCTAATGGAAGGAGAACTCCCTACCTCCATGTCAGGAAGCTGTGGTGCTTGCATTAATGGAAAGCTGTACATTTTTGGAGGATATGATGACAAAGGATACAGCAATCGAGTAATACTTTCTTTTGATTCAGGAGTGCAGCAAAATGTAATATTTAATGTATCATTTCATCTCACAAGTTACAAATATTTTAAAAAGAAGATATATGTAGAAAATCTTAAGTCTGTAATTATAAAGTTTTAAAGATAGATTGAAAATACAACAGTCTTCTCTTTTCCCATGTCTTTCTGCTTCAGAATTAACTACATATTTAATTGATAAACGTAAGGCAAGAGCAGGATGGGAAAAACCCATTTCAGTATGCTTTGTATATAATTTTTACTTCTAAAACACTGTCTCATTTTTATTCTACAATTTTTAATTTTTAATAAGTAAAAACTTTACCTCTTTAAAAAGAAAAAAAAGTAATAGTGTTACTATTTGGATGACATATCCCTCCAATATAGATTTAATTTTTAAATGCTTTGTCTGCTAATAGTGTTCTCATCTTTTGAAAGCTTTATTTTGTTAATTTGCGAACAAGAGATGGAACCTACATTTGGGAAAAAATTACCAACTTTGAAGGACCACCACCCACACCACGTGATAAACTTTCCTGTTGGGTATATAAAGACAGGTAATGTAGCAACTGTACTTAATGCATGAACTGCATTTAATGCATTTGGCCAAAATAGAGAAAACTTGAAAGTATGAATTTTTTCAAGATATGATTATGAATATGTTTGACGCTGATGGTAATGGCAGTTCTCATCCCTGGATGAAAACCATGTCATAAAAATAAACTTAAAGTAATTAAGATTGTTATGCTATTCTTATTTCTCTTTTCATCAAAGATGTCAGAATGTAGTATTCTATTTATGTTATTAGTTTCTTTGGAGATTATTCAAATTCACAGTTGTCATTTTGACTAGTCAAATTTATCACGATCCTTATATTCTAGATTTAAGGAACACCTAACACTATGCCTTGGATATAGTAGGCACTCAAAAAATATGTTCAGTGAATCAAGGTATCTGATATAGTGCTCTTAATTATATCTTTAAAAAATGGTATTCATTTCACCCATGTAAGAAAACACTTGTACCCCCTTAACATTTGAAATTTTAAAAGTAATTTAAAAATAAAAAAGAAATAAAAGGAAAAAAATCATGATAGAGGCAACTGTTTGATTTTTTACATTAATTTATTCCTTAATTTAATTTTCTGAATACATTCACATGGTTCAAAATCGAAGCCATGTTAAAAAGTATACAAGGAAGGGTCTATTTCCCATCTCTGTCTCCATCCAACCTGTCCCTATCTCCCACAGATACAAAAACCATTTTTATTATCTTTTGTGTTCTTATAACAATGGTTCCCAAACTTGTCTGCCACTGGAACCATCTGGGTGGGGATCTTCTGAAAATTCCAAAGTCTAGGTGATGACCAGTTGAGTCTCTAGGGGTAGAATTTTTTTTTTTTTGAGACAGAGCCTCACTTTGTTGCCCAGGCTAGAGTGAGTTCCCTGGCGTCAGCCTAGCTCACAGCAACCTCAATCTCCTGGGCTCAAGCAATCCTCCTGCCTCAGCCTCCCAAGTAGCTGGGACTACAGGCATGTGCCACCATGCCCAGCTAATTTTTTCTCTATATATATTAGTTGGCCAATTAATTTCTTTCTATTTATAGTAGAGACCAGGTCTCGCTCTTGCTCAGGCTGGTTTCGAACTCCTGACCTTGAGCAATCTGCCCGCCTCCGGCCTCCCAGAGTGCTAGGATTATAGGTGTGAGCCACCACGCCCAGCCAGGGTAGAATTTTTTGATGCTCCTCAAGTGATTCCAAAGTACAGACAAGTTTAGGAACCACTGCCATCAGTGTTACTTTATGCAAATAGAAGCAAATACATTGTGTGCATATATATGTTTTCCTATTCCCCCCTCCTCCTTACATAAATACCAGTACCCTCTGTGCACTGTTCTGCACCCTACTGCTGCTTGTAGTTAAAAGTAGAAAGCTTGTTCTTTTTTCTCCAGCTGCATAATATTCCCAAGTGTGGATATACCATAGTTTATTTGGCCTTTCCCTTATAGCTGAAAAAATGTTTTGATTGTTTCAATTCCTTTGCTATTGCAAACTATGCCATAATGAATATCTTTGTGTGTGTGTGTGTGTGTGTGTGTGTGTGTGTGTGTGTATGATTACAGATCTAGCTGTTGAATAAAATTCTAGAATTAGATTGCTGGCTCTGAGCAACATTTGGGTCATTTCTACTTTTTCACTCTTTGAAATAATACAGTTATGAGAATTCTTCTATGTATTTTGGTACATAAAAGGTGAACATTTCTGTTTGGTATATATCTTTTTGTTCTCTTAGTGGTCTAATTGATAAATTTTTCATTTTAATATAGGCTAATTACCAATCTTTTCCTTATGGTTAGTGCTTTTTGTGTCCTAGTACCTTTCAGTTTCCCCAATGTCATGAAAATATTCTTCTAAGTTATTTTTTAAAAGCTTTATCATTTTATGTTCCAAATTCTGATCGGCAATCCATCTGGAATTGATTTTTGTGTGTGGTAAGAGGCAAGGGTCAGATTTCATTTTTTCATTTAGATAACCAGTTAATATAGCAGCATTGATTGAAAAGATCATACTTAACTGCTCCACAGTGCCACTTTTGCTTTAAATCAAGAGTCCATATATGAATGGGTTTGTTTCTGGAGTCTCTTCTCTATTCTGTTGAATGATTTGTCTGACCTTGTACCCGTACCACATTGTCTTAATTTCTATACTATTACAATATGCCTTGAGAGCCTGTAAATTTATTCTATTTGTTCTTAATTTGTTCTCCTGCAAATATGTCTTGGCTTTTCTAGGCCAGTTGCATTTTCATGTAAATTTTGGAAATTTTGTTAATTTCCAAAAATGTCTGCTGGAATTTTAATTGGAATTGCATTGAATCTAGAGTTCAAGTTGGGGATAACTGACATATTTACAGTATTGAGAATTCAAATTCATGAGCATGGTATATCCCTGTCTTTAGACGTATTAACATTTTTCTCAGTAGTATTTTATAGTTGTCTATGTAGAAGTCTTACATACTTTTCATTAGATTAGGTATCTAATACTTCTTGATGCTATTTTAAATGGTATATCTTGAATTTTTCATTTTGTTTGTTGCTAATATATAGAAACAGAATTGATTTTTGTATATATTGGCCTGAGATTCAGCATCCTTACTAAACTTTCTTATTCATTTTAATAACTTAGCAATTGATGTCCTAAATAATCAGAATATCTATGGATAATACCAGTTTTATATCTTTCTTTTTAATCCTTATACTTTTTTTTTTTTTTTTTGCTTTACTGCACTGGGTAGGACCTTCAGTAGTTCAAGTGCTTATATTTACACTTTAGTAGATTACCATTAACTTTCTTTTCTTTATTGTTTCCTTACTCTGACCATCAATAAAATTAGATTTTAGCCTCTTCTTCCCTTTATCCCTCCCTTTCCTTCAATATCAGTTTTTGTTAATTATGTTTTTTAATCTTCTGTGCAATTTTGGGAGGGAAGGAACTTCAGTTATGCATATTTTAGCTCTCCTTTGTCTGTTTATTATTTTCTTGTTAATTCTTTGTAACTCTTTTTTTTGTGGTTTTTCTTATTTCTGTTCTCTATGTCCTTTACTGTATTTTCTGTGATATCTGTCTCTCTTTTGCTCTTTGTAACTTGGCCTTCATTTCCGAAATGAGTTTTTCCCCCTTCTGTTTCTCTCCTAACATCTGTGAATTCTGTTTCACCTCCTCATATTTTCTGGATATAAACTCCGTTGTTGAGTTCTTATATTTTTGCTTTAAGGGTTTTCTTCATTGTGAATTGCTTTATTAAATTTTATTTGTGTTTTTAAATGTCATCCAGTGTTTAATATCTAGTTTTCAAATTTACTTGTTTGTCTCATAATTTTTTAAAATAATTTGTTCAATAGAGGGTCCAGATAAGGCCTATACATTAAAATTGATTGATTTGTCTCTTAAGTGGCTTTTATTCTAGAGATTCTCTTTTGATTTTTGTTGCTGTTGTTTTGTTGTTTGGGTCCTGAAATGTATTTGATGAAGAAACCAGGAAATGTGGCTAAAGGATTTCCAGTAGTCTGCACTGTGTTGATTGTATCTCTGTGATATCATTAAACATATTTATCCACACCTTCTATTTTCTGTACGTTGGTACTTAGATCTAGGAGCTTAATCAGATTCATGTTCTTTTTTGTTAGTTGTTTGGGAGGGAGACAAAACTATACTTTATGGTTAAGTATTTCCATCAGTAGGCATATAATTTCTGGTTATCTTTCTTTGTTAGCAAGCATCGAGAATTGTTGCTTAGATCCATTTATGAACAAGAAGATACAAAATAGTGACATTCTAATTCTACTATTCTTCCTTTATTAGTGGAATAATTCTACAAAGAAAAGCTTTCCTTTTCAGTTATTTATTAACAGTAAAATACAGTTTGTATAGGAAAATCAAGGTAAATGCTTGCTTTTTTTCACTTTTTCATCAGTGCTCAACCAATGAACTATTGCTCTAGCATCTTCCAAAGTGATCAGTAAATTTATGATTGTCATTATAAAGTCATGGATTTAAAAATATTTGATGTATTTTAACCCATAAAGTTATCTTTCTTATTAATCTATCTTTGTCAGGTGGAAGCCTCTTCAAGTTAGCTCCTAAATCCTTTTGACAAGACCCCTAGCAGTCTCAGTTTGTATGATTTTTAATGTGACAAGATGTTTCAGAGTCATACTGGATAGTCTCTATCCTAATTCTGATTCTATTTGGTAGCAAGTGGTAGTTAGAGACTTCAGTCTCAGTGCTAGAAATGTCATTGCTACTGGGTGGGTTAATATTTCTATACTTTTTTCAGAAATGAAAGAAAGGAAATAAAAATTTTTAAAGATAAAACACAACCTGTGTTCATACAGAGCCCTTCATTTCACATTCAGAACCACTGAGTTTAACCAAACTTCATTGACCATACATTCATGTCTTTCTCCTATGTTGACAATTGTGGTTCTCATTTTCACCAACATAATTACGCATTTGCTTTATCCCTTAATTCACATAACAGAACCAATAATACCACCAAAATATGATTACTAAAAACAGTTTAAATGTTATTTTACAATTCTTTTATTTTTAGGGTCTATACCATCAGAGATAAACGGTCAAATCTTGCATTTTGTAGTCACTTGAAAAAGCTTTCTGTGTGATTATGCTGCCTCCTTTATACATGGTTTCATTTGTTTACTTTGCTTTTTATTTTTAGGGTTTGTTTAAATTTTTAATATTTTTGTAATCATATAATATCTTACATTGTTTCAAAGTTAAAAATTCAAAAGTTTTGATTTTTTACATTATATTTTTTAGCTTCATTTAAAATACATTTATATATTCTGTAAGGTAGATTTAACTACATATTTTCTCCATATAAGATTATTAATTATTCTATCATTTATTATCATTTATCATTTATTATCATTTATTAAATAGTTCAATTTTTCCAACTAATTTGAAATACTACTTTATCATATCCTTAATTTCTATGTATATATATAAACAGGGCTTATATTTAAATATAGCCTTACCTTTTAAACATAGATATTCATAAGCAATGAATATTAGGATTTATTTATTCATTTATCTAACTATTTATTTATCTTTTGTCTATTTATTTATCTATTTATTTATCTATCTATATTTATTTATTTAGAGCTGAGGTCTCACTATATTGCTCAGGCTGACCTTAAGCTCCTGAGCTCAAGAGATTCTTCTGCTTCAGCCTCCCATATTTATTTATTTATTTATTTTATTTTTTTTGAGACAGAGTCTCGCTTTTTTGCCCAGGCTAGAGTGAATGCTGTGGCGTCAGCCTTGCTCACAGCAACCTCAAACTCCTGGGCTCAAGCAATCCTTCTGCCTCAGCCTCCCAAGTAGCTGGGACTACAGGCATGTGCCACCATGCCTAACATATATATATATATATATATATATATATATATATTAGTTGGTCAATTAATTTCTTTCTATTTATAGTAGAGACGAGGTCTCGCTCTTGCTCAGAGCTGGTTTCGAACTCCTGACCTCAAGCAATCCGCCCACCTCGGCCTCCCAGAGTGCTAGGATTACAGGCATGAGCCACCGCGCCCAGCCTCCATATTTATTTATTTTTATTAAATATTTTTACCTGTCTTTTGAGAAGGTTTGACATTTTTTCTAATTTATATACTGATATGATACATTTTCTAATATATATTTATGTTTCTGGTATAACTCTTATTTGTAACAGGTGTTTCAACATACTGTTGAATTCTATTTGCAGATACATAAAAAAATTTTTAAGAGTAATTGATAATTTTATCAATTTGTTTCTTGGCTAGGCCTTAATATTTTGCCATTTGGGTTTAGAAGAAGCATTATAGGGGCAAGAGGTAAAGATAGGACTGAATTGCATCTCTGAGCTTTGTGTAGTCTTGCATAAAGGGAATATCTCCATGAACACTTACAGCAATGATATCTGTTTCTGCAAGCCACTTTTGTTTTCTGCTTTTGTTTTTCCAGGGCTTTATCTACCTAAAAAGTGTTAGTATTTTTGGTCCTTTAAAGTTTTCCTTGTTAGTAAGTAAAAGAAACTAGTAACAGTGGTTGCTCCAGGCAGGGGAGTTGAGTGACTGAGAGTAGGAGGGAGACTTACTTTGTATTATACCTTTCTAAAAGGTTGTGGTAAAATTTATAAAACATAAAATTTTCATTTAAACCATATTTAAGTATAAAATTCAGTGGATTAATTACATTTACAATGTTGTACAATCATCACTATCATCTAGTTCCTAACTTTTTCATTACTCTAAACAGAAACTATACCCATTTAGCGATATCTCCCTATTCTCCCTTCTTCCCAAACCCTGGTGACCTATAATCTTCTTTCTATGTGAATTTGCTTATTACAGGTATTTCATATATGGTGAATCATAAAATATTTGTTCTTTTGTGTATGGTTTATTTCACTTAACATATGCTTTCAAGGATCATTAGGTTGTAGCATATATCATTCCTTTTTATGACTAATATTCCATTGTATGTATATGCTATATTTTGTTTATCCATTTATCTGTTGATGAACACTTTGGTTGTTTCCAACCTTTGGCTACTGTGGATAATATGACTATGAACATTGGCATACAAGTATTGTCTGAGTCCCTGTTTTCAATTATTTTCGATATATACCCAAAGAGTAGAACTGCTGGGTCATATGGTAATTCTGTGTTTAAGTTTTTGAGGAAACACCAAACTGTTTTCCACAGTGACTGTACCATTTTACATTCCCACCAGCAAGGTACAGGCATTGCAAGTTCTTCACATTCTTGCCTATGTTTCTTATTTTTTATAATTGCCATCCTAGTAGGGATGAAGTGGTACCTTATTGTGGTTTTTTTTTTTTTTTTTTTTTTTTTTGAGACAGAGTCTCGCTTTGTTGCCCAGGCTAGAGTGAGTGCCGTGGCGTCAGCCTAGCTCACAGCAACCTCAAACTCCTGGGCTCGAGCAATCCTGCTGCCTCAGCCTCCCGAGTAGCTGGGACTACAGGCATGCGCCACCATGCCCGGCTAATTTTTTTATATATATATTAGTTGGCCAATTAATTTCTTTCTATTTTTATAGTAGAGACGGGGTCTCGCTCAGGCTGGTTTTGAACTCCTGACCTTGAGCAATCCGCCTGCCTCGGCCTCCCAGAGTGCTAGGATTACAGGCGTGAGCCACTGCGCCCGGCCCC